>JAOWCC010000577.1:11079218-11369228 GCA_030867875.1 Actinernus sp. WN-2022 | reverse complement strand
CAACGATTTTATTATAACACATTGGCAGCACGGACTGAATACGGTGAAAAACTGGAATAAATCAAATACATAATTACACGCGATGAATGGCTACAATTCCACAAATACTGCCAAAACAAATAGAAGAAACTAATACACATCGTATTAAACACTTACAACATGACTCCAACTTTGCGAAGACAGAAATCACACAAGCTACTCGCGCTCGACCACGAGGTCCTGAGGCGAATTTCCGGATGAGCCGGAAGTGAAAGTCGCACGGGGGCGACACTGAGCAAACGTGACACCTCCTCGTCCAAGGATGAAATCCCTGCTCTCTTATTCTGCGTCTTCAGCGCCTCCGGATGGAGCTGTCGGCCTGGGATGCTCTTGAAGTTAGCCATCGGTTGGCCAGGAAACAACCTCAGCTTGGGACCGAGTTCGCAGACCGGACGACAATAGGTCTTCATCCTTCCTCTCCACACCATTACTTTAGCCTTCCTAACTATCCCGTCTTTACTCTTGATGGCTTCGACGATTCTCCCCAACGGCCAGTCATTCCGACCGAGCGTCGTCCTCCTTGACCGTGACTACATCTCTAACGACCAGGTTACGTTGTCGGTCGTTCCACTTAGGTCTTATCTGGAGATTCTGAAGGTATTCGCGTCCTCCATCGAAGCCAAAACTGGTCCGCTAGATACTGACTCTCCTCCAACGTCGACGTGCGTAGAGATCTTGCGGAACAAAGTTGCCTGGGGGAGGCCCAAGCGGGCGAGTCTTCATTGTGAGCAGCATTGCTGGGTTCAGGGGTTGCGGTTCATCTACGTTAGATGGAAGGATGGCTATTGGGCGGGCATTAACGATTCCGGACACTTCTGCCATGATAGTTACCAGCAGTTCGTGGGTTAGCTGTGTACTTCCGATCTCCATTAACATTACATCCAAGACACGGCGGATCGTTCCGATTTGCCGCTCCCACACGTCCCCGAAATGAGACGCGTGTGGAGCGTTGAATAACCACTCGCATCCTTGTTCGGTGACATATCTCTCCACAGTCTTTTCATCCATCTCCATGAGCGCGTCATCCAGCTCAGACTTTCCTCCGATGAAGTTGGTGCCGCGGTCACACCTGAGCTTGGCGGCCGGACCTCGAATCGCGAAGAAACGCGTCAGTGCGCATATAAAGGCACTGGCGTCCATTGCTTCCAGGACTTCGATGTGGACGGCCCTACTGCTGAGACATGTGAATACGAGTCCCCAGCGTTTAGAGTTGACTGCGCCTCCTCTCAGCTTCCGCGTCTGGTCTGTCCACGGGCCAAATACGTCGAAGCCGACATTGGTAAAGGGTGGGCTAGTGTCAATCCTATCTGCTGGAAGGTCGGCCATGCACTGTCCCTGCATTGCCCCTCTTAGCTTTTTGCAGACTACGCATGAGCTCAACACTTTCGTTACCATCCCGTGACCGCCGACTAGCCAGTACCCGGCCTGACGAATAGCTCCGTGGGTGATCTGGCGTCCCTGGTGGTAGACCTTCTCGTGGTAGTGCCGAGTCAACAGCTTCGACAGGTAGTGTCCCTTCGGTAACAGGGCCGGGTGCTTCTCGTTGAAGTTAAAGTCTGAACGGCGCAGGCGACCACCAACACGGAGTACGCCTTCTTCATCAATAAAGGGATCCAGACGGTAAAGGCGGGGCTTTCTCGGTACTTTCTTTCTCTCCACGGTTTGTTGACGATCATCTGCTTTGAGGTTGATGATGTCTTTGAGCGTCTCTATTTCGTTGAAGTAAGTTTCTCTCTGCACTGCCTTTATCATTACCGTTGTGGCCTGTCTGAGCTCGGCTGCTGTGGGAGATCGACAAATCTTCTCCGACTGACTGAGTTGCTTTACAGTGTTGCTCTTGTTTACTGGTACGAACGCTCTTTCGTAGTTTGAACTCCTTTATTTTCACTATTAGGTTAGCGATAGCGCGTTGGAGGGAAGACCACCTTGAGAAACGTCCGAATCTTTCTGATCCCAGCTCTTGGCTCTTGCTTATGTCGGTCACTTGTGCTACGACCTCTCGCCGGACTTCAGGGTCGTCTTCGTCTAGATTACTCTCCTCGCCGCTTGGCAGGGGAATGACTGAGGTCTCTCTTAGGAAGTTGAGTCCGCTTAACCACTTTGACTCCATTAATCTGTGAGCGGTAACGCCACGTGTTGCTATGTCGGCAGGATTGCTACTGGTGTCAATATATCTCCACTGATGTGGCTTCGAGACGTTACGAATCATCTGAACGCGGTTGGCTACGTATACGTAGAATCTTCTATTCTCATTCTGGATAGAGGCCAAGAACCACCTTTGAATCTGTGTAGAAGACAACCTCATCTATTTCCATGTCGATTTCCTTCAGCAATTTTCTTACAGCCCTAGTCAACAGCACCGCACCGCAAAGTTCCAATCGAGGAATACTTGTTGACTGTACCGGGGCCACCCTAGCTTGTCCATACAACATGGCTACGCTGACCTCGTTCCTCTCATTGAACAGGCGAAGGTAGACGACCGCACCAATGGCATCTTTGCTCGCATCTGAGAACGCATGAACCTCTGCTCTGGTGACTCGTCCAAAGCTTGGCAACGATTGTTAGGCATGATCACGTTATGTGAACGGAAAGGTAGGGGCATTTACCAGATACCGCGTTCGTTCTTGTGAATGTCTTTCTTCATAGTTTCTAGGAAGCGACGGTCCTCTCGTGACAAATTGACCTCATTGCTATCAGCCGTCGTGTGGTAGATGTCATTCGCTATCTCGATCATCTCCTCTGCCGTTCTCGTTGTAGCTCTCCTTGATCTCGAAGTGGTTTGGGCAGGGAACTATTTCGTATTCCGGGGCGTCTCTCCCAGTGTTAGGCTGCTCTCTCAATTCAGCATAGCGGCCTTCAATATGAAAGAGCTCATTCGTCTGACCTTGCTCGGCTATGGAGACGGTAGTGCGACGCGTATGAATGTGAACCGGCCCTCCAACAAAATCAAGGCATACCTGACCAGACACTGTCCAACCTAAGACTAGCTTCTGAGCCCAGGGCGCTCCTTTAGGGCCGTTCTTGAAAGCCATCACAGTTCAGGGGCATCTCGACCAATAAGGACCTGGATCTTGGCGTTGTAATCTAAGGGTGGAATCTGATCTGCGATATCTTGAAGATGTGAGAATTCCCTTGCTATCTCTGGTGTGGGAATCTCGTGCTTATCCTAAGGAATATGATCGCACTCTACTAGCGTTGGCAGCTTCGATACTTTTCCGCTCATAGATCTCACCGTCAATCCAGGAACACGACGACCGTATTTTAATTCCTTTTCGCCGCTACAGGTGGAAAGGAAATACTTCTCCTATGGCCCGTCTACTCCCAGTTTGTTGACTAGATCACTGCTGATCATGGACTTCTTCTTGTCGCTTTCCGTGGAAAATGTCTACTAGAACAATTTTGCTACACGATAGTCCACCTTTCAGTTCGTTGCATATTGCTATACAGTTTGACTTAACCTCTTCGACATTAACTCTGGGCTCCCTTTCCTTGTGCAGTAGCGCTAAATGGCGGTCGCTGTTACATTTGCTACACTTGATGTCAGCTTCGCACTCCTTCGCTCGGTGTTTTGCAGTTAGGCAACGAAAGCAAAGTCCGGCTTTCCTAATCCATTCTGTCTTTTCTTCCAGAGTCTTTCTATCAAATATCTTACATTCAACAAGTTCGTGGCCTCTGCGTTCGTGAAATGAACAATACTTTTCCTTGCCCGGTGTCGTATCATCGGCGACCTTCGCATTTGTCTTCAATTATACTCTTCTGCTATTGTCGACCTCGAGCTTAGGTGCTGTCCTTCCCCGTCGGCGTGGCCTCTCTCCGGGGGACGTTTGAGCCTCGGCGTTTAGCACCGACTTCCTGCTAATACGTTGGGGTGGTTCTTCATTCTAGATTGACTCTGGACCATAGAGGCGAAATCGTGAAACCCAGGATAAGCGTCCTGGTGCTTTTCTGCGTAACGAACAATCTCCTTTTCCCACTTTGATCGGAGAAAGTTCGGTAACTTTTCCACTATGGGGCGAATTGCGTTTGGGTAATTCAGACACGAGAGCCCCGGTAGGTAGGCTAATTGGCTGTCGACGTCGGCACATAGATCTGCGAACGCCTGAAGTTTGTTCTTGTCTCGCTCGGTGAACTTTGCTGCTTCGCCGAGGCGTTCTAGGAGGGCGTTGGTTATTGCAGCGCTATTGCCGAAACGCCTCTCTAACTCCGCCCAAACATTTCGAAGAATTGCGGTGGGATCCCTGTGTTGTCTCTTGCGGAAGTTATCTACGACCTTCTGAACCTCTCCCTTCGTGAAGTTTGGCTTTTTCTTCGGGTAGAAGAGCACAGAATGCGTCATCAGAACGGAATTTATGAATATATATTCAGTCCATAGAATTTAATGAACATGGGCTGAAATCACTGTAGATTTCCTCTTGATATGATTCTAATCAATATCTTTCATAAGCCTTGACGTACTGTTGGTAGGTAACCCTGTCGTTGCTCCGAGTGTGGAAATGTGGAAATGTGGAAATCTGGAAATGTGGAAATCTGGAAATGTGACGGAACTCGTACTGTTGTTCACCCTGTCCTTGCTCCGAGTGTGGAAATGTGGAAATGTGGAAATGTGGAAATGTGGAAATGTGGAAATGTGACGGAACGTACTGTTGGTCACCCTGTCCTTGCTCCGAGTGTGGAAATGTGGAAATCTGGCAATGTGGAAATCTGGCAATGTGGAAATCTGGCAATGTGGAAAGCTGGCAATGTGGAAATCTGGCAATGTGGAAATCTGGCAATGTGGAAATGTGACGGAACGTACTGTTGGTCACCCTGTCCTTCCTCCGAGTGTGTGAATGTGGAAATCTGGCAATGTGGAAATGTGACGGAACGTACTGTTGGTCACCCTGTCCTTGCTCCGAGTGTGGAAATGTGGAAATCTGGCAATGTGGAAATGTGACGGAACGTACTGTTGGTCACCGTGTCCTTGCTCCGAGTGTGGAAATGTGGAAATCTGGAAATGTGGAAATGTGACGGAACGTACTGTTGGTCACCCTGTCCTTGCTCCGAGTGTGGAAATGTGGAAATCTGGCAATGTGGAAATGTGACGGAACGTACTCACCCTGTCCTTCCTCCGAGTGTGGAAATGTGGAAATCTGGCAATGTGGAAATCTGGCAATGTGGAAATCTGGCAATGTGGAAATCTGGCAATGTGGAAATCTGGCAATGTGGAAATGTGACGGAACGTACTGTTGGTCACCCTGTCCTTCCTCCGAGTGTGGAAATGTAGAAATCTGGCAATGTGGAAATGTGACGGAACGTACTGTTGGTCACCCTGTCCTTGCTCCGAGTGTGGAAATGTGGAAATCTGACAATGTGGAAATGTGACGGAACGTACTGTTGGTCACCCTGTCCTTCCTCCGAGTGTGGAAATGTGGAAATCTGGCAATGTGGAAATGTGACGGAACGTACTGTTGGTCACCCTGTCCTTGCTCCGAGTGTGGAAATGTGGAAATCTGGCAATGTGGAAATGTGACGGAACGTACTGTTGGTCACCCTGTGGCACTTAGCGGGCCCGCCATGTTTTGCTTCGCTTCACGAACTGAAGTTACAACCGTACAAGTACTCAGGTAACTCGATCACCAGCTAACCTGAAAACTAACTCCTACCTCTCTGGAACTAATGATATTTTACCCTGGATTTTGTGTTAACACGCCTTGTTGTAGAATTCTGCCAAGAACGCCAGAAACGCGAACAAGAACGACAACGTATAATTACAGTCAAATGGCTTCCCACAAGCAAAAAACGTTTTTGGCAAATACAGAGGCATGTTAGATGCCGATTCAGCCGACTAATAACCTCTCTTTACAATTTGCACCCGACTAACTCGATCGAACTGAACTGTAAACTATAACGGGCTATAGCCTCTTAACTTTTCGCTATATATATAGGCAATATTTTCAGTATTTTGGATCCCCTCATGATTGTCCATTGAAATTTGCTTGAAATTTCTGGAGCTGTCGCGGCCGCTTTCGCTTGCTCCTTTTTTAAGTACAAGGACGTTAGGGAGACCATGATCACTCTTTGAAGCAGTTGCAATAGGCAAAACTGCCTTGTTGATTAAAATGATTTTATTATCATAACAGTAACAGGGTTTTTCAATTTTCAGAACTACAGTAATATGATATATATTTTCACTGTTTGTTTGGCTCAATCCCGGTTTCTGGTAAACTACCCACCCATCTCTCCCTTGGATATGCATAGCTCTATTAATAATTAACCAATAATGGTTAGGGTCAAGTGTGGGGGTTTCCCAAAAACCGTGATTGATCCATTTGTTTTCACTGGACTATTCTATTTCCCAACAGTATTTCCTTAACATCTCAGGGGTTACTCCCATATGCAAACTACAAACCTATGTGCCACCGGATAAGGTAGTGCGTATTCCTTGTATTGTGATCCCAAAGTGAATCATTAATTTGTTTCTGTCCACGGTCACATTGATGTGCTGTATCATCCATGGACAAATGAACAATATGAAATTTTAGGCGCACATTCATCAGAAAACAATATTGTATAACTTTGGTAAATGTAAACTAAGGTATGCCAAACTTTTGGTTTTCAAATTATAGGGGATTATCCATTAATCAGTTTGTAATGTATGGCCAAGTATACAGTGTACTTGAAGCCTTGATTTTGGATTTACATGGTATCTATAGAGCACAAAACGAGAATGTAACTTTAGGTTTGCATATTACACACACTACGAGTATCCTTTGTATGGATTCACCCACAAGTATAGTGTAGTTGGGTCAGTCACATTTTTGAAAAATGGCAATAATTATAGCTGCAGTTACACTAGACCAGTTTTACTAACCGCTTTCCCCAGGAGAAAACGTACCTAGGTATATTTCCATAGTTACGAAAGAAAGAACAATGGAACTTTCTCTTCATAGCACCCGAGATAAGTCTTAGGGGTAGTTGCGACCCCAGATAGTTCAGCCAATGAAATTTCGAGGATCTGACAGTACAATAGGCCTTTGCGCCACAAAGTTACTGGGGCGTGATATTCAACAGTCTTCGTGTAACCGCTTTACCCAGGTAAATTCAAACCCCAGATGGATTTTATTGGGGCCAGTTTTACTGGGTAAACGACTTTATCTGGGGTAGTGTAACTGCAGCTAATATGTAACTTACATGTAGACCAAATAAAAACATAGAATTACTGGTATGTGGTTCTGGTTAATATTTGTAAAAAAAAAAAAGGTCAGTAGCCCAAGATACTAACTTGTTATTTGTCTCACTTTTTGCACCAGTTGGCTTTATATTTTAAAGGTGTCCATAAAACCATAGCAATTCTCTAATGTAAAGCTTGATCAGCAGAACCACATACCATATCTTTCTTTATTTGGCATTATAGCATTTGCATTATTTTGTCGTAATTAAACCAAACCTGTTATTGTTAAAACACGTTTGAAATGGCATAATGTCAACACACAGCCCCTTTAAGCGGGATCAACACAGAAGTGTGATATGTCAAAAATGGTCTGGATGACATTCATGTCTGTAGATCCACAATCTGTATTGAGGCCAAGCCAGGCAATGTTTTGTTGAAAATAATTAAGTCTCACATCTCCAACACCATCTACTCTGTCAAGAAAAAGACAGTAGAAAGAGAAACAGTCAAAATTACATGCAAGTTGCAAATGTAGAAGAGCAATTTCACTTTTTTCTTATCAAGCTAGCAGGAAGTAACAAAAGTTAAAACGAACTAGAATCATCTTGAAGAATTTAGGGAAATATTGAACAATTTAGAATGTCATCAACCACCTAACATGTAAAAAAAATCTGTAAATTGCATCTTCCATTTCACTTAGTGTCAATTTGTACAATCAACACTACGTGTTTAAGTAGCACAATGTGGTACTCATGATACAGATTTTAACAATAAGTACAACAAGTATACAAAGTGTATGTTATGTCATCTGGGTCCTTTCTGTGGGATGCAGCCCATGCAATATTAGCCAGGGTGCTTCTGATGTTTGGAGTGTTTGTTAAAATATTGTTGTTACTGTCACAAAACCTAAGGGAGTATTATTAACATTAAAACTCCAGTTATTATCACATTGATATTATAATAAATTTATTGGATGTTTACCCAATATTACTTTTAATCATTATGGAGCCTTATAGCAAAGTGTCTACATCCATGTAGAGTCCATGTACAATATTATTTTGACATAAGAATAATTTAGATACTCTCGTTCTAACTACGCCCCAGGGGGTACTCCTGTAAATTTAGGATGGGTGTGTGCCACAAATATTTTCATTTGAGGGTAAGACAAATCGGAAATGGAAACCATTTTTAAGACCCAAAACCAACATTTCAGATTCATTTTTTTGTTTTCATTTGTCCATGGATGATACAGCACATCAATGTGACATTGTGACTGGACAGAAACAAATTAATGATTCACTTAGGGATCACAATACAAGGAATACGCACTACCTTATCCGGTGGCACATAGGTTTGTAGTTTGCATATGGGAGTAACCCTGAGATGTTAAGGAAATACTGTTGGGAAATAGAATAGTCCAGTGAAAACAAATGGATCAATCACGGTTTTTGGGAAACCCCCACACTTGACCCTAACCATTATTGGTTAATTATTAATAGAACTATGCATATCCAAGGGAGAGATGGGTGGGTAGTTTACCAGAAACCGGGATTGAGCCAAACAAACAGTGAAAATATGTATCACATTACTGTAGTTCTGGAAATTGAAAAACCCTGTTACTGTTATGATAATAAAATCATTTTAATCAACAAGGCAGTTTTGCCTATTGCAACTGCTTTAAAGAGTGCCGATCATGGTCTCCCTAACGTCCTTGTACTAAAAAAAGGAGCAAGCGAAAGCGGCCGCGACAGCTCCAGAAATTTGAAGCAAATTTCAATGGACAAATAATTATTGTCCTGATCATGAGGAGATCCAAAATACTGAAAATATTGCCTATATATATAGCGAAAAGTTAAGAGGTTATAGCCCGTTATAGTTTACAGTACAGTTCGATCGAGTTAGTCGGGTGCAAATTGTAAAGAGAGGTTATTAGTCGGCTGAATCGGCATCTAACATGCCTCTGTATTTGCCTAAAACGTTTTTTGTTTGTGGGAAGCCATTTGACTGTAATTAAACTCGAAAATATACGTTGTCGTTCTTGCGCGCGTTTCTGGCGTTCTTGGCAGAATTCTACAACAAGGCGTGTTAACACAAAATCCAGGGTAAAATATCATTAGTTCCAGAGAGGTAGGAGTTAGTTTTCAGGTTAGCTGGTGATCGAGTTACCTGAGTACTTGTACGGTTGTAATGCGGGTATCAGCGGCCATTCCGAGGGGGCGGCCCCCGGGCAACCCAGGGGCTTAGCAGGGGATTTGTAGCAAAAACATGCCCCACACGCGGAGCATTAGAGCGCTTTTGCGTTTTCGTCAAAATACCCCAGGGAGATACCCACGGGGTTTGCACGTAATCTGCTGTCTCAACGTTCAGAGGTTTTTGCCACAGGACTCGCTCGATCGATCGACGTTCTTCGATTTCTTTGTCCTTGAGGTAAGTCATATCATTATCATTCAAATTAGGAGATTAAATTAAGCCATCCACTGTCGGAAGACAGAACAAAGAAATAAAGGATAATATTTGCATAAAACTATTAAGATTTTTGACACTTCTAAAACGTTTAGCTTCTAATACTTATAATATGTTGCCCAGGTTGCCCCAGGGGTGGGGGTTTTTGTCACAATTTTCTGCCCCACCCGAGTGGTTTTAGCATGTATTTGTCATGGATGCTGTGACAAATGCCCCTGGGTGCCCGGGGTTCGCCCCCTCGAGATGGCCGCTGACGGCCCGCATAACTTCTTCGTGAAGCGAAGCAAAACATGGCGGGCCCGCTAAGTGCCACAGGGTGACCAACAGTACGTCCCGTCACATTTCCACATTGCCACATTGCCACATTGCCACATTTCCACACTCGGAGCAAGGACAGGGTGACCAACAGTACGTTCCGTCACATTTCCATATTGCCAGATTTCCACATTTCCACACTCGGAGGAAGGACAGGGTGACCAACAGTACGTTCCGTCACATTTCCACATTGCCAGATTTCCACATTTCCACACTCGGAGGAAGGACAGGGTGACCAACAGTACGTTCCGTCACATTTCCACATTGCCAGATTTCCACATTTCCACACTCGGAGCAAGGACAGGGTGACCAACAGTACGTTCCGTCACATTTCCACATTGCCAGATTTCCACATTTCCACACTCGGAGCAAGGACAGGGTGACCAACAGTACGTTCCGTCACATTTCCACATTGCCACATTTCCACATTTCCACACTCGGAGGAAGGACAGGGTGACCAACAGTACGTTCCGTCACATTGCCACATTTCCACACTCGGAGGAAGGACAGGGTGACCAACAGTACGTTCCGTCACATTTCCACATTGCCAGATTTCCACATTTCCACACTCGGAGGAAGGACAGGGTGACCAACAGTACGTTCCGTCACATTTCCACATTGCCAGATTTCCACTTTTCCACACTCGGAGGAAGGACAGGGTGACCAACAGTACGTTCCGTCACATTTCCACATTGCCAGATTTCCACGTCCACATTTCCACATTTCCACACTCGGAGCAAGGACAGGGTGAACAACAGTACGAGTTCCGTCACATTTCCAGATTTCCACACTTCCACATTTCCACACTCGGAGCAACGACAGGGTTACCTACCAACAGTACGTCAAGGCTTATGAAAGATATTGATTAGAATCATATCAAGAGGAAATCTACAGTGATTTCAGCCCATGTTCATTAAATTCTATGGACTGAATATATATTCATAAATTCCGTTCTGATGACGCATTCTGTGCTCTTCTACCCGAAGAAAAAGCCTGAAGTTTCGTAAATAGTTTATTTCTTGTTCTGGGGACACGTCGGTATCTCTGATCATGGCTTTAAAGGCGCACTTCCACGGGTGGAAAAGCGTGACATCTCCGTCAAATTCGTCCGGGTGACATTTCGGGAGGTTTTGCCTTGCCAAGCCTGCTACCAGCTGTTGGTTCGTTGTCGTGAACGTCTCTATGAGATGACTGGTGATCGTTTCCTTGGGGGTTGACGTTATCAAGGGCTGACTATTTGGACGATTGACAGCCCACCCTGTATTTGGAGTGAACACCTCGTGTTTACCAATCAGTTCGGAGCTTGGGCCCATCGCTTTTGTCTGGGGGGTTTCCGTTTTACTAGGGGTTGAGAGACAGGGTATTTCTTTTTTGTCTTCGGTCTTCTGTGCGAGTTTGGGCACAGTTTTGTTCTCCTGATAGGGGGATATCAACAAGCTACTCGCGCTCGACCACGAGGTCTGATGCGAAGTCCCGGATGACGGGAAGTGAAAGTCGCACGGGGCGACAGAAAACATAAACAATGTTAAAGTCTTAGATTTCTTGGTTGTAAACTGAACAAACGTGAAAGGGGTCACAATAATATACTCAACATGCCATATCTCGATGCATTTTTGTTGTTTTGAGAAACAGTTTACGGCGTTCAACACCGAGCTCTTGGCAGGTCCTTTCATAACCTGAGTATCAGGCTCTCAAGAAGAAGAAAAGGAAAGAGAGCCTCCTCCCAAGCATACGTCATCGAGCCATCACTTTTTAACCAATGAAATTTATTTCCGATTTTCGGAGATTAACATATACCGGTAACTGTAATCACGAGTTTTGAAGTGTTGGCCGGATTTTTCGATCTCTGTAAAGACAATTTTGGACTTTAATGTGGTATTTATATTTCATCTGTTTTGTGCTACGACTAACACAGAGTTCTGTTGTTCCTTCAAGGATAATAAGTCGAAATAAGCCTATAATTCTCTCGAAGGTTTTGAGTTAAGCCTTTATGTTGCCGTGGGAATTGTTTTGTTTTGAATGTGAAAAAGTTACCTCGCTGCAAGCCGAACCTTCTTCAACTTGCTGTGTTTTTATCAGCTTCAGTGGACTGACCTAACTGACTGCTACAATGACGTACGTACGATGACGATCTTTGTTTCTCCTGTTGTTCGGTTTCCAGAAATGTGAGAAGATCGGAATAAAATTCGCACCGGCAACACTCCGCAGGACGTCCAGTTTCTTTCGAGAAACGTGCCTTCGAGACAGTTTTTGTGCAGGCTTAAGAATAATATTTGGTAAGAACTGTTAAGCGGCTTCCAATGCTTTTATGAAATCCATTTAAGGGCCCATTGATATATTTAAATCGGCCGTTACTAGGGAAAGTTTGCAGCCTCGTAAAACCCGGAAAATTAAAGAGTAGGAGTCACCTTGACAATAATTATTGCCCAGGGTAAAGTCTTATAGTCTGATGACGTCATCAAGTGACGTCATGATGACGTCATCAAAATCAGAAAATTTCTAAATTTTAATCTAATAGTAATTTATGAATATTTTCCGAACCTACGAATTAAGGCGCATAAAACAGAGCATGCGTTTGCTATTACGACGAAAAATAAAGATTTTACGACACTTTCCAGTCCAATTTTAAGCTTTTTTGGCGAATGAAAAGCCATAACTTTGGCATTTATTGTCGGATTCCAAAATCCATTCTCGATTTTGTGGAGAACGTGGTCGACAACATTTTAACGGGAAAAAGTTTGGTGTTTAGTGAAAGCGTGCTAAATATTTAGGATTTTTACAAACCGGAAGTAAAGAAATTAACGCATGCGCAAAATTGCCTGAATAGTCTCAGAACGGGGTTCAGTTGGGATGCGACGCAGGCTACCTGTGGTGCCGCGGGCAGCCCGAGCCAGAAGCTGAAAGGGGAGACCAGCGTCTGGACTAAGGCGACAGGGACTGATTAAATGCAAAAAATAATGCAGTCAAATTTCAAGGAAATTCTAAAAAATAACCCTGGGCTTGTATTCGTTCAAATTAACTTTTTGAGGGGGCTTTTTCTGAGGACGTACAGTGTATATTCGGGACGAAGTTTCCACTTGTCCACAGGAATTGACCCATACATTAAGCTTACCTGGTCGACATGAGCTAAGGTGTAGACAATCTTAGCCTTGGGCTTTCTTTCTGTCCTTTCTTTTGACGTGGAGTTTGAAGTTCCATCATCTCCATCACCGTCAGTCGACACGCAGCTATCCGTTTCAAATTTACTCGCGAGATAACCTAGGTAGTCAATACTTCTGCAGATGTACAGAATTAATCGCGAGAATGGTTTTCCTATTTCCTCCTTGTAACTGCCAATAGTAAATGGAGTATTTCCCCCCAATACATCTCTATCCACTTCCGTTTAATCGGGGAGATCGGAAGAGAAGCTTGTATCCGCTCAGGCCTTCCTGCACATAAGACCGATTGAACCGAGCGTGTTTCTCCACCGCCTTCGTCAGCAACTCCTCCACAGTGTCTGCCGGTAAGACTGTTAATGGTAAGTTTAGCCCACGTTTGGCGGCTATCGTCCCATCTTTCGCCAGCATTATCCCTGTTTGGATAACAACCTCTTGTGGTGGGTCTAGCTTCTTAGTTTTCTTGGGTTTACTAGTGAAATGCCCCCTTCTCTCCGCTTCTTTTCTCTTTCGGAAGTCGTGGCTTTTTCTTCGGGTAGAAGAGCACAGAATGCGTCATCAGAACGGAATTTATGAATATATATTCAGTCCATAGAATTTAATGAACATGGGCTGAAATCACTGTAGATTTCCTCTTGATATGATTCTAATCAATATCTTTCATAAGCCTTGACGTACTCATCGACGTACTGTTGGTAGGTAACCCTGTCGTTGCTCCGAGTGTGGAAATCTGGCAATGTGGAAATGTGACGGGACGTACTGTTGGTCACCCTGTCCTTGCTCCGAGTGTGGAAATGTGGAAATCTGGCAATGTGGAAATCTGGAAATGTGGAAATCTGGCAATGTGGAAATGTGACGGAACGTACTCTTGGTCACCCTGTCCTTACTCCGAGTGTGGAAATGTGGAAATCTGGCAATGTGGAAATGTGGAAATGTGACGGAACGTACTGTTGGTCACCCTGTCCTTCCTCCGAGTGTGGAAATGTGGAAATCTGGCAATGTGGAAATGTGACGGAACGTACTGTTGGTCACCCTGTCCTTCCTCCGAGTGTGGAAATGTGGAAATCTGGCAATGTGGAAATGTGACAGAACGTACTGTTGGTCACCCTGTCCTTCCTCCGAGTGTGGAAATGTGGAAATCTGGCAATGTGGAAATGTGACGGGACGTCCTGTTGGTCACCCTGTCCTTCCTCCGAGTGTGGAAATGTGGAAATCTGGCAATGTGGAAATGTGACGGAACGTACTGTTGGTCACCCTGTCCTACCTCCGAGTGTGGAAATGTGGAAATCTGGCAATGTGGAAATGTGACGGAACGTACTCTTGGTCACCCTGTCCTTCCTCCGAGTGTGGAAATGTGGAAATCTGGCAATGTGGAAATGTGACGGAACGTACTGTTGGTCACCCTGTCCTTGCTCCGAGTGTGGAAATGTGGAAATCTGTGGCACTTAGCGGGCCCGCCATGTTTTGCTTCGCTTCACGAAGAAGTTTCAACCGTACAAGTACTCAGGTGACTCGATCACCAGCTAACCTGAAAACTAACTCCTACCTCTCTGGACCTAATGATATTTTACCCTGAACGACAACGTATATTTTCGAGTTTAATTACAGTCAAATGGCTTCCCACAAACAAAAAAGTTTTTGGCAAATACAGAGGCATGTTAGATGCCGATTCAGCCGACTAATAACCTCTCTTTACAATCTGCACCCGACTAACTCGATCGAACTGTACTGTAAACTATAACGGGCTATAACCTCTTAACTTTTCGCTATATATATATAGGCAATATTTTCAGTATTTTGGATCTCCTCATGATCAGGACAATAATTATTTGTCCATTGAAATTTGCTTGAAATTTCTGGAGCCTTTCGCGGCCGCTTTCGCTTGCTCATTTTTTTAGTACAAGGACGTTAGGGAGGGTAGGTACAAAACACTGACCCCCGGTCCATGGACCCCCTCGTGAACCCGGTCCATGGACCCCGTGTGGACCCGGTCCATGGACCACCTGTCCATGGACCCCCTATAAAATATTCTCAAATTCTAAAAAAAACCATAAATTTTGCGAAATGTTTCCGCTTCGGCCAGGAAATTAAGGTCGTGCTGAGAAATAAGTCTGTTGATGAGGTGTTAAAAGCCTCCTTCATTATCGGATATTGCGCTGAATCAATCAATCAGTGTTTATATTCACGAAATTACTTTTTTCACAGTATCATCATACATGTAAGGGGCCGTCGACATATTCGAAATTCCCCGCTTAACGCACAACGGACGTTTAGGGGGGGGGGGGGGGGGGGTAAGGGCATGGACGTTAGTGTGGGGCATTTAGAACAAACACTTTTTCATCAATAGAAGTACACTTTTTAATCAAACGTTTCCAGTCGGCAGGATCTACATTACTCGCCAATCTCCATGCTCCTTTCACCGTAAGGAATCGCTGGTGTTTATCAACCAAAACGTGAGCAAACCATTTCTTACATGATGCTTCACACCAGAATTCGTGAACACGGTTTTAACTAATTTGTTTGATTTTTAATTAAAATCCAGACATGTGATTGACGTTTTTGTCTAATTTGTTTGACTTTAATTAAAATTTAGAAATATTGAGTCATGATCCTGTTTCTTTTGTTTTTCTGACAAATGAAGGAAAAAGGTGTCAGGCCCTCTTTCCCTTCCTTCCTTAGAGGGGAGGGGTGGTGAAAAGGAAGGGAGAGAGGGACTGATACTCAGGTTATACTCAAAGGCATGGGCTCCCTGTGTTTTAGGCGCGAAAGCCTGGGTATGAGGACGAATAAACAACATGGCTCCCGGTTTGTAATGTTTTCCCTGGCTAGTTCGAGCGCAATTTCCGTTGAATTTCCCGGAAATTCCAACAACGTCTTTCGATTAGAAGTATCATGAAATACCTCAAACCTCCAGGTAAGTGAAACTCAGTTTTATAGTCGTGTCCGAATGAGTATTTTTGTCAATATCCGAAATGAGCTCGTACGGGAATTCAAGGTACTGATGCAGCTATTAAAGCTTTAAGCTTGTTTTATACTTTGTTTATAAGTGAACTCCCGTGTATTTCATTACTGTTTTTTCTGACCTAAAAAAAAGAATAAAACAATGGGTGGACGTTAAGGGGGAGGGGGGGGGGGGGGGTCTGACCTTAACGTCCGTTGTGCGTTAAGCGGGGAATTTCGAATATGTCGACGGCCCCTAACTGATACGGCTAAAGAAACCCTTACGGGCTTTTACAAAGTACTGTAGCTACATTCAATAATATAATATACAAGCTTATACAGGCAATCAGGTCAATGGAAGAATAACACTTTTCAAACGTCCTGCCTCGATAAGGACAATTAGGTTACAATGGGAACTTTCTGAATTTATCGTGAAAATATCTAAAACGCAATGTATCACAGTACAAAATTGCAACTGATGCCCAAAATTTCATAGTCGAGCGTTGCGCGACAGAGCGACGGCAGTAATTATTCACTAACTCATTTTCGTCTAGTAAGTGAAGTATGCAAAGAAGCACCGCACCGTTCTCACGATCCTTATCGCACTTCGTCATCAGACTTATTTGTCAGCATGACCTTAGTTGTTGTTCGAAACATTTTCACCGAAGCGAAAATCGTATAAAGGAAAGGATAACGTACATTCGCAAAATTATGTTTTTTTTTTAGAATTTGAGAAAATTTTATAGGGGGTCCATGGACCCGGTCCATGAGGGGGTCCATGGACCGGGGGTCAGTGTTTTGTACTTACCCCGTTAGGGAGACCATGATCACTCTTTGAAGCAGCTGCAATAGGCAAAACTGCCTTGTTGATTAAAATGATTTTATTATCATAACAGTAACAGGGTTTTTCAATTTCCAGAACTACAGTAATATGATACATATTTTCACTGTTTGTTTGGCTCAATCCCGGTTTCTGGTAAACTACCCACCCATCTCTCCCTTGGATATGCATAGCTCTATTAATAATTAACCAATAATGGTTAGGGTCAAGTGTGGGGGTTTCCCAAAAACCGTGATTGATCCATTTGTTTTCACTGGACTATTCTATTTCCCAACAGTATTTCCTTAACATCTCAGGGGTTATATAATATACTCCCATATGCAAACTACAAACCTATGTGCCACCGGATAAGGTAGTGCGTATTCCTTGTATTGTGATCCCTAAGTGAATCATTAATTTGTTTCTGTCCAGTCACAATGTCACATTGATGTGCTGTATCATCCATGGACAAATGAAAACAAAAAAATGAATCTGAAATGTTGGTTTTGGGTCTTAAAAATGGTTTCCATTTCCGATTTGTCTTACCCTCAAATGAAAATATTTGTGGCACACACCCATCCTAAATTTACAGGAGTACCCCCTGGGGCGTAGTTAGAACGAGAGTATCTAAATTATTCTTATGTGAAAATAATATTGTACATGGACTCTACATGGATGTAGACACTTTGCTATAACTAAAGGCTCCATAATGATTAAAAGTAATATTGGGTTAACATCCAATAAATTTATTATAATATCAATGTGATAATAACTGGAGTTTTAATGTTAATAATACTCCCTTAATTGTGACAGTAACAACAATATTTTAACAAACACTCCAAACATCAGAAGCACCCTGGCTAATATTGCATGGGCTGCATCCCACAGAAAGGACCCGGATGACATAACATACACTTTGTATACTTGTTGTACTTATTGTTAAAATCTGTATCATGAGTACCACATTGTGCTACTAACACGTAGTGTTGATTGTACAAATTGACACTAAGTGAAATGGAAGATGCAATTTACAGTATTTTTTTACATGTCAGGTGGTTGATGACATTCTAAATTGTTCAATATTTCCCTAAATTCCTCAAGATGATTCTAGTTTGTTTTAACTTTTGTTACTTCCTGCTAGCTTGATAAGAAAAAAGTGAAATTGCTCTTCTACATTTGCAACTTGCATGTAATTTTGACTGTTTCTCTTTCTATACTGTCTTTTTCTTGACAGAGTAGATGGTGTTGGAGATGTGAGACTTAATTATTTTCAACAAAAAATTGCCTGGCTTGGCCTCAATACAGATTGTGGATCTACAGACATGAATGTCATCCGGAACATTTTTGACATATCACACTTCTGTGTTGATCCCGCTTAAAGATGCTGTGTGTTGACATTATGCCATCTCAAACGTGTTTTAACAATAACAGGTTTGGTTTAATTACGACAAAATAATGCAAATGCTATAATGCCAAATAAATAAAGATATGGTATGTGGTTCTGCTGACCAAGCTTTACATTAGAGAATTGCTATGGTTTTATGGACACCTTTAAAATATAAAGCCAACCGGTGGAAAAAGTGAGACAAATAACAAGTTAGTATCTTGGGCTACTGACCTTTTTTTTTTACAAATATTAACCAGAACCACATACCAGTAATTCTATGTTTTTATTTGGTCTACATGTAAGTTACATATTAGCTGCAGTTACACTACCCCAGATAAAGTCGTTTACCCAGTAAAACTGGCCCCAATAAAATCCATCTGGGGTTTGAATTTACCTGGGTAAGGCGGTTACACGACGACCGTTGAATATCACGCCCCAGTAACTTTGTGGTGCAAAGGCCTATTGTACTGTCAGATCCTCGAAATTTCATTGGCTGAACTATCTGGGGTTGCAACTGCCCCTAAGACTTATCTCGGGTGCTATCAAGAGAAAGTTCCATTGTTCTTTCTTTCGTAACTATGGAAATATACCTAGGTACGTTTTCTCCTGGGGAAAGCGGTTAGTAAAACTGGTCTAGTGTAACTGCAGCTATAATTGCCATTTTTCAAAAATGTGACTGACCCAACTGCACTTATATACTTGTGGGTGAATCCATACAAAGGATACTCGTAGTGTGTGTAATATGCAAACCTAAAGTTACATTCTCGTTTTGTGCTCTATAGATACCATGCAAATCCAAATTCAAGGCTTCAAGTAAACTGTATACTTGGCCATACATTACAAACTGATTAATGGATAATCCCCTATAATTTGCAAACCAAAAGTTTGGCATACCTTAATTATTAGTTTACATTTACCAAAGTTATACAATATTGTTTTCTGATGAATGTGTGCCTAAAATTTCATATTGTTCATTTGTCCATGGATGATACAGCACATCAATGTGACATTGTGACTGGACAGAAACAAATTAATTATTCACTTAGGGATCACAATACAAGGAATACGCACTACCTTATCCGGTGGCACATAGGTTTGTAGTTTGCATATGGGAGTATATAACCCCTGAGATGTTAAGGAAATACTGTTGGGAAATAGAATAGTCCAGTGAAAACAAATGGATCAATCACGGTTTTTGGGAAACCCCCACACTTGACCCTAACCATTATTGGTTAATTATTAATAGAGCTATGCATATCCAAGGGAGAGATGGGTGGGTAGTTTACCAGAAAACCGGGATTGAGCCAAACAAACAGTGACAATATGTATCATATTACTGTAGTTCTGGAAATTGGAAAACCCTGTTACTGTTATGATAATAAAATCATTTTAATCAACAAGGCAGTTTTGCCTATTGCAACTGCTTCAAAGAGTGATCATGGTCTCCCTAACGTCCTTGTACTAAAAAAAGGAGCAAGCGAAAGCGGCCGCGACAGCTCCAGAAATTTCAAGCAAATTTCAATGGACAAATAATTATTGTCCTGATCATGAGGGGATCCAAAATACTGAAAATATTGCCTATATATAGCGAAAAGTTAAGAGGTTATAGCCCGTTATAGTTTACAGTACAGTTCGATCGAGTTAGTCGGGTGCAAATTGTAAAGAGAGGTTATTAGTCGGCTGAATCGGCATCTAACATGCCTCTGTATTTGCCAAAAACTTTTTTGTTTGTGGGAAGCCATTTGACTGTAATTAAACTCGAAAATATACGTTGTCGTTCTTGTGCGCGTTTCTGGCGTTCTTGGCAGAATTCTAGAACAAGGCGTGTTAACACAAAATCCAGGGTAAAATATCATTAGTTCCAGAGAGGTAGGTGATCGAGTTCCATGCAGAGAGGTTGGTGATCGAGTTACCTGAGTACTTGTACGGTTGTAACTTCTTCGTGAAGCGAAGCAAAACATGGCGGGCCCGCTAAGTGCCACAGGGTGACCAACAGTACGGCCCGTCACATTTCCACATTGCCAGATTTCCACATTTCCACACTTCGGAGCAAGGACAGGGTGACCAACAGGACGTTCCGTCACATTTCCACATTGCCAGATTTCCACATTTCCACACTCGGAGGATGGACAGGGTGACCAACAGTACGTTCTGTCACATTTCCACATTGCCAGATTTCCACATTTCCACACTCGGAGGAAGGACAGGGTGACCAACAGTACGTTCCGTCACATTTCCACATTGCCAGATTTACCGGCACATTTCCACACTCGGAGGATGGACAGGGTGACCAACAGTACGTTCCGTCACATTTCCACATTGCCAGATTTCCACATTTCCACACTCGGAGCAAGGACAGGGTGACCAACAGTACGTTCCGTCACATTTCCACATTGCCACATTGCCACATTTCCACATTTCCACACTCGGAGCAAGGACAGGGTGACCAACAGTACGTTCCGTCACATTTCCACATTGCCAGATTTCCACATTTCCACACTCGGAGCAAGGACAGGGTGACCAACAGTACGTTCCGTCACATTTCCACATTTCCACATTGCCAGATTTCCACATTTCCACACTCGGAGTAAGGACAGGGTGACCAAGAGTACGTTCCGTCACATTTCCACATTGCCAGATTTCCACATTTCCACACTCGGAGGAAGGACAG
This sequence comes from Actinernus sp. WN-2022, assembly GCA_030867875.1. Classification (NCBI taxonomy): domain Eukaryota; kingdom Metazoa; phylum Cnidaria; class Anthozoa; order Actiniaria; family Actinernidae; genus Actinernus; species Actinernus sp. WN-2022. The sequence goes on along the minus strand of JAOWCC010000577.1, from coordinate 11,348,288 downwards.
GGTGACCAACAGTACGTTCCGTCACATTTCCACATTGCCAGATTTCCACATTTCCACACTCGGAGCAAGGACAGGGTGACCAACAGGACGTCCCGTCACATTTCCACATTGCCAGATTTCCACATTTCCACACTCGGAGCAAGGACAGGGTGACCAACAGTACGTTCCGTCACATTTCCACATTGCCAGATTTCCACATTTCCACACTCGGAGCAAGGACAGGGTGACCAACAATACGTTCCGTCACATTTCCACATTGCCAGATTTCCACATTTCCACACTCGGAGCAAGGACAGGGTGACCAACAGTACGTTCCGTCACATTTCCACATTGCCAGATTTCCACATTTCCACACTCGGAGCAAGGACAGGGTGACCAACAGTACGAGTTCCGTCACATTTCCACATTGCCAGATTTCCACATTTCCACACTCGGAGCAAGGACAGGGTGACCAACAGTACGAGTTCCGTCACATTTCCACATTGCCAGATTTCCACATTGCCAGATTTCCACATTGCCAGATTTCCACATTTCCACACTCGGAGCAAGGACAGGGTGACCAACAGTACGTCCCGTCACATTTCCACATTGCCAGATTTCCACACTCGGAGCAACGACAGGGTTACCTACCAACAGTACGTCGATGAGTACGTCAAGGCTTATGAAAGATATTGATTAGAATCATATCAAGAGGAAATCTACAGTGATTTCAGCCCATGTTCATTAAATTCTATGGACTGAATATATATTCATAAATTCCGTTCTGATGACGCATTCTGTGCTCTTCTACCCGAAGAAAAAGCCGAAGTCGTCCATTGACAATGGGCGCTTGCTGTCTTTGCTTGACTTCATCACTCCTTGAGATTCCAGCACGAAGTGGATTACCGCAACTACAACAATAGTTAGCCGCCGAGGAAAATACCTCGGCGGAACACGACGGACAGAACATCGTAGATTTAGTACAGTGGTTAACAGAAGGAGTAATACTTTAATAGAGCCGCGTGCGTTTTCCACAGGGAACCCGTAATATTGGCGGGAAAGTTTTAGTTTGTAGCAACAACTTTTAGTTTGCAGCAACGAGTTTTAGTTTGCAGCAGCCAGTTTTAGTTTGCAGCAACGAGTTTTAGTTTGCAGCAACAAGTTTTAGTTTGCAGCAACGAGTTTCAGTTTGCTTCAACGAGTTTCAGTTTGCTTCAACGAGTTTTAGTTTGCAGCAACGAGTTTTAGTTTGCAGCAACAACTTTTAGTTTGCAGCAGCCAGTTTTAGTTTGCAGCGATCAGTTACTTTGCAGTGACAATTTTCATTTATTTGCTGCATCTTTTTTATAATTTCCGCAAACATTTTGTATTTGCATCACTGAGTTTATTTTATGTTCGCACGAGGCAATTGTCTATTTGCAGCATGTCCCTTATTTGCATTGACAAGCGCATCCGTATTCCCACCAAGTGCTTACTACCCTCTCTCGTTTTGAGCTGTTTTCGTTAAATTTCCTGGACGTTATTAACAATTATACCATGTGAGCTACCTAAAATCTCGCCTCCGACAACCCTCGCCATTTAAGTACGGACCGCCCGACAAAATAAGGCTATTCAGAACACTGAACGAACTCCTCCGACACATCGCGGGCATTTTTTATGACTTCGCTTGTCCCCCCTCCCCCTTCACAATGAAGCGGTCCAATTCATTCCAACTTTATTTAAAAACACGGAGAATTCTAACAGATACAATCTGATTTCCATAGAAGCCGTGTGGTAAAAAATATTCTAATTGCAAAATTGCGATATATCTAGGCTAAGCTAATATATATATTATTATTTTTAAATTTACATTTTTTCTGGGTCATAAATGATTTAAATAATTATAAAGATATCCTATCAAATGATAACTACTAGATAAATAAATAAATAATTACATTAGTCACTAAGGAGAGTGGTGGTCGCAACTTGTTTCTTAAAAGAAACAAGAGACTTTGTTTCGCGTAGTTTGGCTGGAAGCCCATTCCATATTTTTGCACCATTGTATGATAAACTTTTTTTCAGGAATTCAGTTCTTGGTTGAGGGAGGCTCAACCGACTTAAATGGCAAGGGTTGCAGTCAAACCAGCCTCCATATATGATCCCCTATATAGCTTATAAGGTTTTATTGAAAATACTTCTTGACCTGCCTCTCCCACTGGTTGGAATGAGGACTAAATATACGCCCTGGATAGCTATACGTCAATCAAGCCATCTGATTGGCTCCCACTAAACATAACCTACTAGTCACGTGGTCAAACAAGACCCAGATATTTTCGTTTGTGAGTCACTACTGAAAAATATCTCACTCAAAACTTGAATCTTTAGGCACTAAAAGCACTAATAATCCGGCTAAAATGAGTCGGACAGCTTACCAAGCTAGCGGTGATGTGAAACTGGAGCACCAGAAAGTGAAATGGGATCCAAAAACCTTAGAGATCCGAACGCATTCGGTCGAGAAAGCCTTGGAGCCTCTTGTTCACCAAGTAAGTGGTGCATAATTTATTCGAGTCTTGCTGTTTTAGTGTTTATCTTCTCTACTACGAGTTGATTGGGTTTGTGGCCTCTTCTTGAACAGTCCTAGCGAAGAGTGGCCCTATAGAAGTCAGAATAAAGTCATTCTGATAAAGAAAAGTGTTTTAGTATGGCTGGGTGATTTAGTCAAGTGCTAGTGGTGTTCAAGATCGATTTTTCGATTGAAAATTGTTGAACTATGCGAGTTATTTATCGCCACCAACCGACACTATTTAATAACTGTTCTTCAGTTAGAGCTCAAATGACTCGGAAATTGCTGCGAAGGGGACATCTATGCTGTGAAATGATAAAAAGAAAGGTCAAAATAAGGTGTATCTTCTAATGTGATGCCATTTAGAGGAAAATCAACAATTTTATCGACGTTTACGTGAAGGTGCGGCGAAGAGGATGACAGCTTCCTTCGAACGCGGTAAAAAATTTGGGCAAAACACACCGGAAAAATTTGCAAAATTTCGAAAGAAGCAGGAACTCAAAATATGCCTCAAACCTCTTGTTATATATAGTGGCTCTGCGTTTTATGGTACAACTGTAGGTTACGTTTTAGACATTAGTGATTTATTTGTAAGCTGTTGAAGTCTGCCTTTTTGTTTAGTTGTCATAAAATGCATCCACGTATTAAAGCTGCAGGTATTTATTAGGCAGTTCGAAGATTCTGGATGGTTTAGAATTGTAGTTTTCAAAAATTAGTATTTCATTTCACCCGAGGAATCATGTTGTCAAACCACTCATCTTTCACAAACAAATTTTAAAAACTAACTTTTAATACCAAGGTTGTGATTTTTTACAATGTTTTTAAGTGTACCTTTTAAATATATATTAGCTAGTCCTTAAAGATATCGTTGTATATTAAAGTAGCAAATAATTATCTTGACCTACAGTATATGTACATTTCACCTATGTTTGTCAATTTCACAGTAATGTAAGGCAGGGTCTGATTTTATTGGTGTAATTTTTAACCATCATTTATTCACAATTTTATACTCTCTGGATAATATGTAATGAAAATACTGTAAGTAGTACTCTGCAAGTTCAATATTAATTGGGCTTTGCACAACTTATCATAATTTTGTATATCTTTTGGCAATTAGAACTGTAATTCCAACATTATTTTATGCGTACATGTACATTTATTAATACCATAGAGGCCAAATTAATCCCTAATTTCAACTTGAAATTTCACACGTAATTTGTAATTTCATATGTGAAATTTAAAGCGCCGCCTATATGCCGCCTGCTTAAAGTAATGTTTTTCTGGCTCATAATTTGCCCTCCATAATATTAATGGTAATCAAATAGTGACTTGTGAAATTAGGGATAAATTTCACTTGTGTTTGTCAAAATCTATGTAATTTCCCTCGCCGAAGCGGCTCGGGAAATTACTTCGATTTTGACAAACACAAGTGAAATTTATCCCTAATTTCACTCGTCCCCATTTGGTTACCTATACAAACATCCTGGTCCCAGAGATTTTCTATTATTATTTTCTCTGTGGTTTTGCACTGTAAAGTGGCATCAGCGAGCTGCAGCAAGGAAAAGAAATACCTCTGGTCTCTGTGGTATGAATCTCTGAGCTAGTAACTAATTTGTTGTTTTAAAAGTTTTGCCATCAATTACAATTCTTCCAACATCTGGTAAAAAGTATTATTATATAATTCTGCCAAGAACCCACAAAATATTCACAAGAATGCAAGCAAATATGAGACTGTATTTCGGTTACTGATAGTTACATTAAAATGGCTTCCTGTCACCATGGTAACTCCCATTTCTTGACCATGCATGCAATGGTTTTGGTTATTATGGAAAGAAAATTGTTTCATTTCATTGATATTAATAAATAACTTGTTAGTCAGCTAAGCATCTAAAGGCTCTCCAAAATACGCATGACTCGTAAAAATACATGTACACAGCCATATTAGATGCTTAGCATCGAGCCTAATCAATCTTTAATCAATCTTTAATCTTTAGACCATGATCAATAAAAGGACAGATGATGATAGTGATGTCATTTGTCACAAAACTGTGTGCACCTTTTGTAGCATTCTGTAGATGTTTGTGAATTCAAATAGCATTTGCATTTAATCACTAGGAGAAGTTCATTGGTGAGTCAAACTTCCTTGTAAGGTGCCATTTATTATTATAATTATTAGTTTTCTCTGAGCAATCAAATATTTTCGGCCAATTTGTTATACATGGTTAAGTACATCTAGTGGCTATACATGTAGCTGGTATTGCATTTATTAATATAATAGCTAATGTAAGTACTTTTGTAGGTTACAACCCTCATGAACCAACCAAAGAAGAGGAGCTCCAAGGTCGGCAAGTCCAAGAATGCTCACAAGCTGGCTCAGGACATTGAGGATGCAACAGTGCGTCTGATAAAGACTGGCGAGTCCATCGCAAAGGACTTTCCTGAGATCAGAGATGAAATGATGGCAGCATGCAAGGATTGCAGGGCATCAGGTAACAACCTACATGTATAGAATAGAATTTGTTACCACAAGTTACACAGAAATGAGGCAATTGTGTGAAGTGACTCATAAAAGTTGTGCTACTTTGTGCCCCCCAGTTGAAATTTCCATACAAACATCTGTAAAAATATAATTCCTTGAAATTTTCAGAGTTAGTGGGCCTATAACTTTGCTCCTATTCAAGATATAACTCTCAAATTTGGGATTTTGACTAACTTGGAGGTGCTCTTTTCAGCAGTTTCGACGGTTTTGCTGTTATACATATATGAAGGGCTCTGTGCAAGAACAACGTAATTGACTTTGATCAACATAAAATTTCTCCCAAGCACATTTACTTATATCCTTATACTTGAGTAAGGAGAAGTTCACATTTGATCAAAGTCACTTACGTCATTATTGCACGGAACCCTTCATATATCAAAAGTAAAAAAATAACATGTAAGGGTCTATTAAAGCGATTTTTTGTTGTGCTAGGTGATACTATGAGTGTTGCTGCAAAGGAATTTGCAGATGACCCTTGCTCATCCAACAAGAGAGTGACAATGGTTCGTGCTGCCAGGGCCTTACTGTCAGCTGTCACTCGACTGCTGTGTGTAGCTGATATGGCTGATGTTTACAGGCTGTTGGCTTCTCTCAAGCTGGTAAAACGTACTTCTTTTTTCAATTATGAGAAAATATTGAATGTTTGGGACATTTTTTTAAGTACAATACAATAATTTATTTCACATTTCACAATTATTTTTTTCAGTTACATTTTCTATATTTAGTTAGGATTGTTTTTTGTATTTATTTATTATTATTATTATTAAAATATACTAAATATAGTAACACAGAAGGAAATGCGTAGAGTCTAAATAAATTAGGAGGTTATTGAGTTAGCCACTAGTTATCGAGTTAGATACTAGGTCTAAGTCTTACTTACATGTAGACGTATTTGACATACATTTTACATACAGTGGAACCTCGATTTAACAAACCTCTATATAACGAAGTCCTCGGTATAACGAATGATATTCTTCAGCCCGGCAAAATTACAAGTAAAATATATTTACATGTAACAGAACCTCGATATAACGAACCTCGATATAACTAAATCCTCGTTATAACGAACACAATCTGGCAGCCCAAACGTAAAATCTACCCTGATATAACGAATAAATGTCAACACGCGACAAAATATGAATGCGAAACAGGCCAACAGCGATGAAAATCCTTTAATCCCGTAACAAGAGAACAACCTCTCAGTCAACAGCTCATTAGATGTGTAATATATACAGTACAGACACTGGCACTATATATCGAGACATCAGATCTGCTTTATCCCCTTTGTCTCTTATTAGTTCTGTTAACTTTGTTACAAAACAATTATTAACCATACCTCTATATAACAAACATTTTGGTTGTTTTTCCGCAAATTCGTTATAACAAGGTTTTCGATTTAATGAACCCTCGATATAACGAACTAATTTCCCCAGTCCCTTGGCACTTCGTTAAATCGAGGTTCCACTGTACATATATCTGCAGGTTGAGAGGCGTCTCAAAGACCTTGAGAAGGCTAGCAACACGGCTGATCTGCTGAACTCTTTCAAGAATCTGGGTAATGATCTGATGGATCTGGCCAAGCTGTCAGGGAAGAGACAGGCTGTAAGTGATAGATAGATACGGTAGATAACTTTATTTAAAACTTTCACTCCCAAGGGGTTTTAACTGATTTTTAGCAATTTCTAGACTGAAAGGAACTCTCGCCCCCCCTCTAAAAACAAAATATGTTATTGTTACCATGGAATTTTCAACTGACCTATAATACTGGGGGCTTGAAGTGTTCAGTCAGCCATTTTGAACTCATTATTGGTTTTTCTTATGGAGAGAACAGGAAAAAAGCCTTTTACCACATTTATAGAGTGCTGGAGGTCATCATTAAGTCTGATGAAGGCTTTAATCAGCACTTTCTCGAAGAACTGAGTTTCCATGTTACAGTACAGACCAGAACTTATCTCCAGTTAAATGTTCGCTTGGGTTCGCTTTAGTGAACGTAAAGTGAACACAGGGTTTGCTTCAAGCGAACCCTAATAGGGTTTGCTCGGATTTGCTGGGTTCGCTCGCGTTCAATCTTGAAAGCGAACCCTGCACTGCAAACAAGTGAACCCGAGCGAACCCTGAAAAAGCGAACCTGAGCGAACCCTGCAAACTCTGAATGTATATTTTAGTGAACACAAAACCTTGCAAAAGGAACTAATCTTAGGAATATTTTGGAAGAGCTATTTAAATAAGAAAGCAAAATTATTACCCACAGAAACAGCCGATAATGATAATATTGTTCACTTCATTCGGGCCGCACCGTTCGAGAATTAGGCCAAAGTGGCTGTTCGATAATTAAGCCAAAGTGGGCTTTATTTCAATCATAAAAGTGTATATTTTTTGAAAACCAACTTCTGCAAATTACCATCAGAGAATTTGAAGGGAATTCTGTTTCTTGAATCGAACAGCGCGGCGATGATTGGAAGGAAATTTTAATTAGTCTGAGAAGTAAATATGGCCATTTCATTTTCCACGAATGTTTATAATGCTGCTCAATAACAGATTGCCAACACTCTTTTCACTGATGAGAGGTTTTTGTCTCTGCCTGTAAAGCTTGTAAAATAAATAATAATAATAAGAAAGTGCTTTGGTTTTATGTTTGCTTAGCTTTTCTATTGGCTGTAAAAATGTTTTGTAATCATTGACCACAAGTCACCCTCTTAAAAAGTGAAGCAAGACGAGCTACAAAGTCCTGATAAAGCGACTTGTTTCACTTGTGAAGATTAGAATCTAATTAAACATTCTGGTGCAAAAATTGGTTGACGTGTGGTTCAGAGAAAGGTGACAATTTTCATTTTCGTGTGCCGATCTCAAGCATCAAAGTACATTTGTAAATGGTGCAGGTTCTACACCTATGAAAACATTTTCAAGATTTAATCTGATGCCTTAGTAAACTCTAAAGATTATATTTGCAGTCTGTGTAGAGAAGAGGTTAGGAATGCTGATAGGCGACTGAAATTATTTAATGGTGGGAGAATTAAAGACCCAAGCTTGTAAGAACTTGGAGAGAGAGAGAGTAATGAAGTCTCTATGTTTATATTAAAAACACAGTCTGCCATTTTGATGCCATGCAATTCATCAGGAGTTAATTCTGACCCAATACCTACTGCTGTGTTCGCTCTTTTCTGTAGTGAAGTGACTTGATCTTTTAATAAAGATTCTAAATGCACCACAATAATACGTAATTATTGACTTTGTAAATTCTCGATTACGAATGGTGTGTGAACTCGGAACTTAAACTTGAGTTGATGGATGGCGTACATGTAGAGTATCCCTACAGATACAACCTACACAGTTCCTTGAAATTTTTGTCACTAATTTTTTCAGAGCTCTCATGTAACTTTGTTTGTATGTGCAGGATCTCAAAGACCCATTGAGGAGAGATGAAATGGCTGCTGCCAGAGCTGTCTTAAAGGATGCCAGCAAGATGCTTCTGTCCTCATCTAAGGTGAGGTTAAATGTATCTTGCTTCTTGTACATGTTAGAAGGTTAAATGCAAGCATTAATTGGCATTTTCGTTTTCATAAAATAGCTTTTTGTTTAGTTTATGGACATAATGGAAGTACAATTGTAAATTACTAGTATCTACATTTGATGAGAACATTGAAGTGTACATGTTACATGTAGCTTTTGTTATTTTAATTGTAATGTACTGTTTTTTGTACTCACTACAAAACACTTATTATCTCCAAATGATATTTACACCAGGGAGTCCCTAACTGATACTAGAATATTGGAAGTCGCTCGATTTTGACGCGTGTGGGTTACCTGTGGTTCCTTTGCCATGCAAGCATGATTGTGAATTTATCGTAGTCTGTTTGTTTTTAATCCCAAAATTTTACATTTGCAGCCTAAAATTCGGACAATAAAGTTATCTGGCTGTAAAACGAACCAGCTAAATGTGTAGCTTAGTTATTATTTTTTGTTGAAGTACAACCCTGAAAGACATGTCCCTGGGACAAATCCTTCATATGTGTGATTCAATTTTCATGAAGAATCTTGAAGTGGAGACAAAATTGTGTCTATTCATTCAACATGTTCCTTGGACAATATTAAAATAAACCAGTCACAAAGTGTCATTTTACTTACCTACAAGCCCTTGGAAACTCTATTTCAAGATGGCATCTGATAAAATCACAATATCCCTCAACACATCCCCTTGTATGAACACAACAAGGGATTTTTCCCTGGGACACATCCCTTTGTGTAAACACCGACCATAAAAAAATTGCAAACAAAACTTTGATTGTACCAGTCCTGCATAATGATAAGCTTCTTCCTCAACATTTCCCCTTGTTTTTCTCCAAAAAATGTGTGGCTTATCCATGGGTAAATCAGATCATCAATGTAGCATTTTGTACATACATTTGTAACTGTATGGAACTGCCACTTTATTCCTAACATCTTGATATTAATTCATAGGCCTATGTGCGTCACCCAGAGGTTGCTTCAGCTAAAGCCAATCGTGACTTTGTGATTGGCCAGATGAATGAGGCCATTAGTGCCATCTCCGGTACGGCACAGGCTACTGGGCCTAGTGAGCCACACCCTCTAGAGATGCCAGGTGCCCTTGCTGCTGCTCTGGATGACTTTGATGTGAGTAAATAACATTACTGGACTTTGAACTGGTATAAAACAATAATAATATTGTTACAACAACTACTCAGTTTCTTTTTTTTGATTGGTTGATTGGCTTATTGCCATGGATTGGATCATCACTCATGAGATATCAATTGATTGGTTTATTGGCTTATTGCCATGGATTGGATCATCACTCATGAGATATCAATTGATTGGTTTATTGGCTTATTGCCATGGATTGGATCATCACTCATGAGATATCAATTGATTGGTTTATTGGCTTATTGCCATGGATTGGATCATCACTCATGAGATATCAATTGATTGGTTTATTGGCTTATTGCCATGGATTGGATCATCACTCATGAGATATCAATTGATTGGTTTATTGGCTTATTGCCATGGATTGGATCATCACTCATGAGATATCAATTGATTGGTTGATTGGCTTATTGCCATGGATTGGATCATCACTCATGAGATATCAATTGATTGGTTGATTGGCTTATTGCCATGGATTGGATCATCACTCATGAGATATCAATTGATTGGTTTATTGGCTTATTGCCATGGATTGGATCATCACTCATGAGATATCAATTGATTGGTTTATTGGCTTATTGCCATGGATTGGATCATCACTCATGAGATATCAATTGATTGGTTGATTGGCTTATTGCCATGGATTGGATCATCACTCATGAGATATCAATTGATTGGTTGATTGGCTTATTGCCATGGATTGAATCATCACTCATGAGATATCAATTGATTGGTTGATTGGCTTATTGCCATGGATTGGATCATCACTCATGAGATATCAATTGATTGGTTGATTGGCTTATTGCCATGGATTGGATCATCACTCATGAGATATCAATTGATTGGTTGATTGGCTTATTGCCATGGATTGGATCATCACTCATGAGATATCAATTGATTGGTTGATTGGCTTATTGCCATTGATTGGATCATCACTCATGAGATATCAATTGATTGGTTGATTGGCTTATTGCCATGGATTGGATCATAACTCATGAGATATCAATTGATTGGTTTATTGGCTTATTGCCATGGATTGGATCATCACTCATGAGATATCAATTGATTGGTTTATTGGCTTATTGCCATGGATTGGATCATCACTCATGAGATAATAATACTCCAGTTTCCTATTCGAAGATTACCGCTGAATGAAATGACTACAGACGCATGTACTCAGGGTTAGCTTCATTCTGAAGTTAAACATTCTTAAATACCAGCGAGAAGGTGGGCTATTCACAACTCTGCGTATTGTTGTAGTTTTGCATTTTGCACCTTCTCGCTGGTATTTAAGAATGTTTAACTTCAGAATGAGGCTAACCCTGAGTACATGCGTCTGTAGTCATTGCATTCAGCGGTAATTTTCGAATACAAAACTGGTCTATTGTGAGATAGACACACTAGAATCTGACACCTTCCCTCCACAATTTCCCCTGCTTTTAAGGTTAATTGTGTCGCCTGACTATTTCTAGTTTGTTTTTATAAATAGTTTTTACAATAGTTTATTGTGGTATGTTCTCATTTTTCATTATCTCATGGTCAAATGGTTGTGGATTCACTTGGCGAAGGCCTCATGAATCAACAACAATTTTAACCATGCGATGATGTGAAACATGGTAAGTAAGAGGACATAATAAACTATTGTAAATGTGTTAATGTACATGTATGTGTACTTAAAACTCGGGTCTGTATCAATTGGAAAAAAATGAGTTTTTTTGGATTTAATTTTTTTTTAAATACATATTCACAAAAATATAGAAAGATACGTCTTTATGAAACCTGATGAATAGACTTTTAATATTGGGCTTCACTTTTTTAATCAGACATAATTGATTAACATATATTAGCATAAATACTACAACAGTTTTTGATAAAAACTGAACTGAACTGGGTTCAAAAATAATGTGTAGTATAGTAAAAAGTTGAAAGTGAAGTTAGATTGATATACTGGCAACATGTCCAGCACATCTGGCTGTTCAAAGTAGGATGAAAGAAATTGAAATAATATTATTATATTTACGGTCACGTGCATACTACCCGAAAACGTCATAATATATGAAAATTTGGAAAATAATAGATTATATAAATGTTAAAAATTCGCCAAAAAAGGAAAACAACATTGCATTCTATTACTTTTCTCTCATATCACAACAGATTTGCTAGATTTTTAAAAGTGATTTCTTGTTGTGAGCAAAGGACAACCGATAATTTGCATATTATAAAAAATTACAAGTTACTAACTAACTAGCTAAGTAAAATAATATATTTTTAGAAAATTATTAAATCTCAAAAGTATACATACATGTAATATAATATATAACATATAGTTTCATTTATAGCTCTAGCAAGAGTCTTTCCAGAAAATCAACAGCCATGACTCGGCATAAATTATAAATTCACCAAAGTGATACTTTGCTCTGTATGTGATTGGGTCAGGATAGACAAGACAAGACAAGCTTTTTATTTATACTCGTACATTTACAAAGAAGAATTATTACAAAACTAACAAAATATAGGAAAATAAAATAATTTATTGCTAATGGTACTTAAGACTTATATAGAGTAAACGCTGCTTAGATTAACCATGAGGGCTATTCGATATGGTGATGTTAGGACGATCGGAGGTAATGCCATGATGCTAGAATTTATTTTATTTTAGGTTCTATAGGACCTAAATTTGCAGGTACATACATGTACAGACCCTAATGAGTTAAAATTAATAAATACTGGTACACTATGACAGAACAGTCTATAAGAACAGGAATAAACATCTGAGATGTCTGCTTATGGGAACCACAAATAAATCCTTTGGACTCCAATTTTAGTGCCCAGCTATGAGCTTGGACTACATATTTTTTTATATCAGGGTAATTGCGGCTTATTTGGCGCCAATGCGACTAAATTTTGAGTGTTGGCGACCAAAATTTCAGGGTTAGTCGCCAGCTGGTGACTTACCTAAAATCTTCATAATGTCCAGCAAATGTTCTTTGTCGCATGTCGCTTGAAATGTAGCGACCACAATATTGGTCTTTTGGCGACTAAAATTTTTTTGGATAGTCGGCAAATGGCGCCTACGTGAAAAAGTTTATTTCAGACCCTATATATGTACTAAATTATCTCAAGTAAGACTAAGCTATTTTCCAACTTTATTTATGGGCTTTAGAACCAAGTTGCTATGGATCCGGCATCCTACTCCGAGAAGCGCACACGCCCATCCCTGGAAGAACGCCTTGAGAAGATTATCAGTGGAGCTGCCAGGCTTGCCGACTCGGCCTGCACCAGGGACAACACTCGCGACAAGATCATCTCAGAGTGCAATGCTGTCAGGCAGGCCCTGCAAGACTTGTTGTCTCAGTATATGGACCATGTAAGAATTATAGTGCATGTCTTCTCCTTGTGGTTTGCAGGCCTTTCAAAATCTTTCACAGCAGATGGTTAACATAGAAATGCAGCTGTGACAATACAAGGGGCCAATTCTCAGTTTTTTCAAAAGTCAAATATGGGAAGAACTATAGCTGCTAATTCACCACAAAATATCCAATACAACTCCAGGTGGTGCCAGGTTATTTTGAAAGACCTGGGTATGGTTGATGTCACTCAACCGTACATGATATTTTTAGGCAGCTTTGCCATCTAAACCATTAAAATGTTGAAGAAATCTATATTTTTTCTTGGTTTGATTTAAACATTTTATTTATGTAATGAAAAAATTCCAACTGCATGAATAAACAACTTACTTACTTGTTATTTCTGTATGGTTTGTTTCAGGCTGGTGGTAAGAGAGAGGCTACACCTGGTGGACCACTGGATCAAGCCATTGAAAATATGTGCAACAGGACAAGGGAACTCAGAGGACAGGTACATGTACATGTATGCTGAGGGATGTTGCATCCTCAAATGTAATAATTACCCTCAAGTGTAATAAAACCCTCAAGTGTAATAAGGATTTACCCTCAAGTGTAATAAGGGTTTATCCTTAACCCTTTCACCACTACAGGCCTCAAAAGCGGCCAATATGAAGCATGTAACCTGGGAAAAATTATTGCATCAAACCTAGACATGCTGGAGATACGATGTTGCGATACTATTTCAAGGGATGAATAACTTAAAAGTCAGAGCTATAACAGGGATCGCTTGACTCTCCCACTTTGGAGAAAAACGCATTCGTTTTGGAGATCGCTGTTCGTTTCTTCGATTTTTGCGAATTTTGAGGAGCTGAAAATCGGCTCAAGAAACCTTCCCATTCGCACTTGAAATCAAAAGCAAACACAAAATAACCACTCAGTCGTTACAGTACCTTGTTTAATCTTTCCAACCAGCAGGTTTGTTTGCATAAAATCCACCAAACGACTGTGAAGCGTGTTATTCTTAATGCTGCACTTCTCTCCACCATGTTTTCCTGCTCCCAACTCCAATTGCATGCTGGGTAATCAAAAAAAATTCACAAGGGGACCCCCCCTCTGGGAGTCCTGTAGGATTTTTTTTAAGTCTTTTACCCCTACAACCAAGAGCGGTGATTTGGACTCAAGCCGTTGCTTTAAAGTGACAAAAACACATCCTAATAGGTTGAGCAGGGGGAAAAGACAACCAACTGCAGAATTTCAAGGGTTTCAGTGAAGAATTATTTCATGTGTCTCAAAACACAAACACAACAGAAAAATCCTGTGAAACCCCTCACAAGGTGTACTAAAAGCAAACCAAGTACTTTTCAGCCGTCATCAGACTTAATGATGCCCTCTAGCTCTCTTACAGTGGCTTATTTGTCCAAAATTAGAGCACATTTCATTGGAAATCGTACAGAAGAAAGCATACTTACCGCCAACGAGTCCGTAGAATTCTGCTGAATGGCATCATGGGGAAAGTTTGAGCCCTTGGTTTAAAAAGTCAGCAGTATTTAACTACCCTGGGCAAGCCAAACTGGAACTGAGGGGGGAGGGTTGAGTTAGCAGTGTCTCTGCATTTCACCAATTCAGCCCAAACACTTCCAGTGGTGAAAGGGTTAAGTGTAATAAGGGTTTGGCCACATGTGTAATAAGGGTTTCACCAAATAAAAGTTATAAGAAATATCACATCAAAATTAGTATCTTTTCCAAGTTTGAAGAGGATTGGTTTGATATTATACATGTGGCGCGATTTCAAAAATCGCTAAACTAAGAGAGTATCTGGTTCCAGGGGACACTTGTTCCATACATTGATATTATAGTATCTGGTTACAGGGGACACTTGTTCCATACATTGATATTATAGTATGTGGTTACAGGGGACACTTGTTCCATACATTGATATTATAGTATATGGTTACAGGGGACACTTGTTCCATACATTGATATTATAGTATCTGGTTACAGGGGACACTTGTTCCATACATTGATATTATAGTATCTGGTTACAGGGGACACTTGTTCCATACATTGATATTATAGTATGTGGTTACAGGGGACACTTGTTCCATACATTGATATTATAGTATCTGGTTACAGGGGACACTTGTTCCATACATTGATATTATAGTATGTGGTTACAGGGGACACTTGTTCCATACATTGATATTATAGTATATGGTTACAGGGGACACTTGTTCCATACATTGATATTATAGTATGTGGTTACAGGGGACACTTGTTCCATACATTGATATTATAGTATCTGGTTACAGGGGACACTTGTTCCATACATTGATATTATAGTATCTGGTTACAGGGGACACTTGTTCCATACATTGATATTATAGTATCTGGTTACAGGGGACACTTGTTCCATACATTGATATTATAGTATATGGTTACAGGGGACACTTGTTCCATACATTGATATTATAGTATCTGGTTACAGGGGACACTTGTTCCATACATTGATATTATAGTATATGGTTACAGGGGACACTTGTTCCATACATTGATATTATAGTATATGGTTACAGGGGACACTTGTTCCATACATTGATATTATAGTATGTGGTTACAGGGGACACTTGTTCCATACATTTCTCTCTTATTTTAGCGACTTATTTAAGCTTACCATTCAGTTCACCCAAACATCCTAATATTTAGTAAAGTTACTAATTTTGATTTGGGGTTAATTTTTGTTATCAGATTAATTTCCCACACTCGGCCTCAGCCCCCTACTCGTTTCTAAAGTGGCCAATTAGTGGCACAGAATGCACACAAAAACACGAAAGAAAGTGGGCATGTTCTTAAAGTGTATACGAAACGAAAATTAAGTTGATCTTATTTGAAAATCCTTTCAAAATGAGGAAGGATGGCGTTTTCCAGTTGTGAATATCTCATCTCGTTCCAGAGATATTCAGGTTTTTGTAATATGTAAATTAGATTACCTGTGACGTCATGACCTTGACACAACCTGGAGACAAATCACAAAATAAAGAATATCTCTGGGATGATAGTGGCTAAAAATAATTGCTACTTTGCACATGTATAGTACTAAGGAAAATACACATCAATGTGCAAATCATGACGTTGCCATGGAAACACTCTTGGCCCCAGGCTCATTTGACATTGAACATAAAATATTATCTGATTTTACTTCATGACTCTGTTCTACAAAACAATTTTATTTAAACCTCGGATATACAATGCCTACATTGTTTGTAATTGTCTGATGTGCCAACAGCAGTAAATTGTACATTACGAAGGAGAAATCAAGAAATTTATTTTTATCATGAAAGTGGCCTGGGGACAAGAGTGTTTCCATGGCAACATCATGATTTGCACATTGATGTATATTTTCCTTAGTACCATACATGTGCAAAGTATCAATTATTTTTAGCCACTATTTTCAGAGATTTTCTTTATTTTGTGATCTGTCTCCAGGTTGTGTCAAGGTCATGACGTCGCAGTTAATCTAATTTACATACTACAAAAACCTGAATATCTCTGAAACGAGATAAGTTATTCACAAACGGAAAACGCCATCCTTCCTCATTTCGAAAGGACTTTCAAATAAGATCAACTTATTTTCGTTTCGTATGCACTTTAAGATGCTAAGGACTTCGGTGCCATTCCACAGTGAAACCATAGCTGTTAAATTACCTGTTGAATTTCCCTGTGAGCCAGGGGAGGATTTGTAGCTGAAGCCTGCACTAATTTCCCTCAATCATGGCATCACATATATAGGTACTACATTTGGAAGAATGTTCAAATTGATCACCTGGCTGGCTCATACTGTGTATCAATTACAAATAATGGGTACAGATACAATAAATGTCAAATTGGCCACATGATAAATTGCCGCGCTCATTCGCCACATTATCAATGTAACAATGTAATACCTTTTTTTGGTGAAACCCTTATTACACATGTGGCCAAACCCGTATTACACTTGAGAGTAACCCCTATTACACTTGAGGGTAAACCCTATTACACTTGAGGGTAAATCTTTATTACACTTGAGGTTTTTTATACTTTATTACACTTGAGGGTGCAACAGGGACATGATAACTATCTGTGTAAATGTACACTGAGGGACATCATAGCTATTGGTGTAAATGTGTACTGAGATCATAGCTATCAGTGTAAATGTACATTGAGGGACATCATAGCTATTGGTGTAAATGTGTACTGAGATCATAGCTATAGGTGTAAATGTACATTGAGGGACATCATAGCTATTGGTGTAAATGTATACTGAGATTATAGGTGTAAATGTACATCGAGGGACATCATAGCTATTGGTGTAAATGTGTACTGAGATCATAGTTATAGGTGTAAATGTACATTGAGGGACATCATAGCTATCAGTGTAAATGTGTACTGAGATCATAGTTATAGGTGTAAATGTACATTGAGGGACATCATAGCTATCAGTGTAAATGTATACTGAGGGACATCATAGCTATTGGTGTAAATGTACACTGAGGGGCATCATAGCTATAGGTGTAAGTGTACACTGAAGGACATAATAGCTATCAGTGTAAATGTACACTGGCATGTGAATATTTTGAAAGGTTATAATGATCATACATATATATTTACACATGATACATATTTTTATGTATATCTACAGCTTCTGTCATCTAATACTTGAAATTTGCTATATAAATATTGTATATACAAATGTAATTATAATACATATACAGGTAAAGCTGGTAATCTAAGTTACATGTAAATGTACTTTAACATCATAATTTTTTTTTTTACAATTTGCCATGTAAAAATACTTCTTTGGATTCTGGAAATATTTAATAATAAATGCCAAGAACTTAGAGAATTAGGTATCCAGTAACTACATGTTTTGTGTAACTGGCAGCTTCGTAAAGCTGTTGTGGACAATGTCTCTGATTCATTCCTGGAGACGAACCTGCCTTTATTGATGATGATAGAGGCAGCACAGGCTGGTAATGAGAGAGAAGTGGAGGAATGTGCCAAGTTGTTCATGAACCATGCTGCTAAACTCGAAGAGGTAAATCTTTACAACAAACTGCATGTTGATGTTTTCACTGGATTGTAGTTTATTCAGTTACTATGGTTACTGTTAATACTACCATTTGCGTTCAAGCTTGAATTGTGAAGAATTTGGTGGGTTCATTTATGTTACAAATGCAAGGTTTGCCTCAATCAAACCTGATATTTTGACCAATGAAATATGTTTGTTTGGTGTGTGAAAACAGCACACGGTAGGTACATGTATTGTGTCGCATGCCAAATGAATGAATTTGATTGCTAAAAGTGATAGGTTTGATTGAGGCAAACGTCACATTTGTAATGTAAACAAACCCAACATATTCTTCATGCTTCAAGCTTGAATGGCAAATGGTAGTAAGTATATTGTATTCCAGTTTATTTTCTTATTGTGCCCTTAAGTTTAAAATAGTTTTTAAAAATCTGTTTCTAGGTTGCCACTCTAGCCTGTTCCATGTCTAATAATCCAGAGAAAGTGAAAATGGTCAGGATTGCTGCCAGGCACATTCACGCTATGGCACCACAGGTGACTGACTACTGGTAATCAGCATTATGCTACACACACACAAGTGATCAAGCTTTCTGATTGGTTCCCTACTACTGTGTTATAAGTAGATTGTCATCTAAGTAGAGGAAGTACATTTACATGTACATCCTGTTTTTGTGAAGAGGAAGTTCTTCTGGTTCTATTTAGTGAGTCAGTGGGTGTTTGTTACCTCTTTGGCCATGAGCTGAAGTATGAAACAAGTTTGTTGAAAAATTCTAAATGTAAAATTGTAATTGAAAGGCTGGGTGCTACAAGGGGCTAAGCGACAATTTGGTTGTGCGACATTCTGTTCTCTATTTTATGGTGGCTTTTGGATATTTCAAGTTGTTTTTTCGGTACATTGTACATGTAAGGCCAGATAAAAAAAAACTTGTTTAGCATCCCCGCCCGACCTGAGAAATGTTTCCAACCTTTATTTTATTTTATATTTTATTTTTCATAAAAAAACTTTAGAAAGTGTAAATGTGCCCACAAACACCAATTCTTGTACCCAGACCCTACATATACCACTTAAAATATGCGCCTGCGCATTAAATATTTTAACATCTAAGCCATTTTGTTTCTACAACACGAGGTCATGAACACGAGGTGAGTGAATAATGTCTAGTCAAGACAAAATAATTAACTTCACATAGGAAAAAAAACCTCCCTCCCTACCTGGAAAAATTGAAATGGGTGGATGCTAAACAAGTATTTTTATCTGGCCTAATTGTGTCAGATTAATCTGATCACAGATAAAGCACAGGATTTGATTAAAGGACATTTCTGTACTGTATTTTGCTGGCCTCCTCCACAGGCAACTCCAAGTTTCCCCTGGAGAAATGGATGCATGGGAACTGGGGAGAGACCTTATTAAACTTAGAATACTGGAAAAATCTTGTCTAAATCTTGTGTGTTGATTGACAGGTTGTGAATGCAGCTCGTACCCTGGCAGCGCGTCCCCACAGCAAGGTGGCACGTGAGAACATGGATGTGTTCAAGGATGCCTGGGAGAAACAGGTCCGTGTACTGACTGAGGCTGTGGATGATGTCACTAACATTGATGACTTCCTGGCTATCTCAGGTGAGCAGCAGTACATGATGATGATGATGATGGTGTTTGTGAAGAAGATGATGATGAGCAAACTCTGGGGTGGATCAAACCCCCTTTATTTTGCTCACTTACAAAAGATAAAAAAGAAAAGAGAATATTCTCTCATTTGAGTCCCCCTTCTGAATCCCCGCTCACAGAATCCTAGATCTGCCCCAGAAGCTGTCATGGTTTGTTTGTGGCGGGCTGTCAGTTATTTGCTGAAGGAACGACAAATAATTGATAGTGAGACATGGACAGATCACAATATTTTGTGATAGTCTCGTTCAATAATTGTTTTATCGTTTGACAATATAAACTTGACTCCCAGAATTTTGAAACTGGAAATTTGATCCTCCAACAGCTCTGTAAATCAAGCTGCCATGTTTACAAAACGGATTGGTCAGTAGTGCGCTTGTTTAGAAATTATTGGCAGCAGTTCTGATTGTTTGATTCGCCTGCAAATAACTGTTTATTTGCAGGTGAATCAACCAATCAGAATCCGGGATGGAAGTAAGATGAATAAGTTTATTTTATGTGCAATTGTTTCTACTTGTAGTTTTTTAGGTAATCTGTTTGAACAACATGGAAACGGTAAAGAGACCCAGGCCCCAGTGGCATGTGACAAAACTACCGTTATACAATAAACAAGGCAAAACATACATTCTGATTGGTCGATAGCCTTGATCTATTAGAGTACAGATGCACAGATGACGTTGAAAACTCATGTGCATGCTCTATTATTTTGGGAAAGTTCACTAAAACCAATAGATTCCATTCTGCCTTGCATCTGTACTCTTGTAGATGCACAGATGATGTCACAATATGAAGAGAACATCAGTTATGCCACTTGGCTGCATCTTGTGGTGCACTTCTTTGTTCTTGTTCTTGTTCTTCGTTATAACATCATCTGTACATCTATAAAAGGACAGATGCATTTATAGCAAAATGACATCTCTGTGTTACATTTCATTTCACAGCCAGTAGAAAATTAACCTCATTCAAAGTTTGTATTTTTATCTACAGAGGCTCATATTCTTGAGGATGTTAACAAGTGTGTCCAGGCCCTCCAGGACAAAGATGTGGAAACTCTAGATCGTGCTGCTGGGCAGGTGAGGGGACGGACCCAACGTGTGGACGATGTGGTGATTGCTGAGATGGAGAACTATCAGAAGGGACCGTATACTGAGAACGTACAAAGAGCTGTCAGGGTCATGAGAGAAGAAGGTTAATACTTGTTTAGAATTGGTATTAAAACACTCAACGACACAGTAGAAGAACCTGGGAGGAGGAGGGGGGGGGGGGGGGGGGGGGATGGGTCTGGAGGAGGTCTGGTCTGCCTCCGGGGTCTCAAAACTGTGACCATATTTTGAGCCTGAAAGGAAAGAAAACAATTAAATTACTGGTACAAATTCCCAGCCGTATTACACAACTTTTTGCGTCGTCAATGAAAACTCTACACCTGTGCAATATGGTCACATTTTTGCACTCAAATGCCAGATTGTATAACAAAATCAACTACTGCTGATTTACCTCACTGAATATTCATACATTTCGTGGTTGTAATGAGTCTTGTGTATTTTTCAGTGATCCCTAATTTTGCTCAGGCTGTACAGAACTCAGTTGGTACCCTTGCAAATGATCCCTATGGGGACCCTGAAGAGGCAAAATTTATTGATGCTTCAAAGCTGGTTAGTGCCTTACAAAGTATTCTAATATGTTTGTTAATATGTTGGATGTTCATGTGTATGGTACTATAACCATGGCAGTTTAGACAACAAGAACTAAATACACTGCAGTCTGAATGAAAACAAAGCATCCCATCTTACAAATCCTAGCTTACTGTATTTCGATCCTTCGGACCACTTTTTTTTTGTATATAAACGATTTATCAACTGAAGTGTTAAATTGGAAATCTTATGTATACCAAACAACAAATCTCATGGTCTATATTCTTGCCCTACACAAATATTGAAATATGCAAGTAACACTATATTATATTAGTGATGTGCTATCAAACATACTTAATACATCTATAATATTAGGAGCATATCCCTCAAAACTAAAAATGTCAACAATCATACCGATATTTAAAGCTGAAGATGAGATGGACACAAATAATTACAGACCTATATCTTTGTTATCTAATTTCAGCAGAATTTTCGAAAAATTAATGTACAAAAAAATGGAATCATTTATTGAGGAAAAGAATATACTGTTCTCTTCTCAATATGGCTTTTGTAAAGCAAACTCAACTCAACACGCAATTCTTGATATTGTTAATGCTATACAGACTAATATGGATAAGCACCTATTTTCATGTGGAGTCTTTATAGATCTGAAAAAAAGCTTTTGATACTGTTGACCATAGCATTCTGCTCAATAAACTCAACCATTACGGTTTTCGTGACATAATAAATAAATGGTTTCTATCTTACCTACAAGGTCGGACACAAACAACTCAAATTGGTTCACACATATCTACCAAAATGGAAACTACTTGTGGCGTACCACCACAAGGTTCTGTTTTAGGTCCATTGCTCTTTTTACTCTATATCAACGATATTCAAAACTGTTCTGATAAATTCAGCTTTTATCTTTTTGCTGATGATACTAATATACTTTATGCAGACAAACATCTTAAATCGTTGGAACTAATCGTAAACAGAGAACTAAAGAAATTATATGATTGGCATAACTCTTTGTCGTCCGATCGTGTGTGAGCTCAATTGGTGAAATCCTGAGTGCTAACTCAACCCTCCCCCCTCAGTTCAAGTTTGGCTAGCCCGGGGTAGTTAAATACTGCTGACTTTTTAAGCCGAGGGCTCAAACTTTCTCCACAATGCCATTTGGGTGAATTCTACTAACTGGTCGACGGTAGGTATGGCTTTTTCGGTAGGGTTTCCAATGAAATGTGCTCTAATTTTGGAGAAAAATGCCACTGTCGGAGAGCTTGAGGACATCATTAAGTCTGAGGACGGCTGAAAATTACTTGGTTTGCTTTTAGTAGGCCTTGTGTTTGTGCTTTCAGACATGGGAAAAATTCTTCAATGAAAACCTTGAAATCCTGCAGTTGGCAATCTTTTACCCCTGCTCAACCTATTAGGATGTGGTTTTGTCACTTCAAAGCAACGGCTTGAGTCCAAATCACCGCTCTTGGCTGTAGGGGTAAAAGACTTATAAAAAAACCCTACCGGAGTCCCAGAGGGGGGGACCCCTTGTGGAATTTTTGTCCATTACCCAGCATGCAATCGGAGGTGGGAGCAGGTCGAGTGAAATGCAGTGCAAACATCAGCGTGGTTCACCGTTGCTTGGTGTGTTTTGTGAAAACAAACGTGCTGGTTGGAAAGATTAAACAAGGTACTGTAACGACTGAGTGGTTATTTTGTGTTTGCTCTTGATTTCAAGTGCAAATGGGAAGGTTTTTTTGAGCCGATTTTCAGCTCCTCGAAATTCGTGAAAATCGAAGAAACTAAACAATCGCCAAAACAAATGGGCTTTTCTCCATAGTGAAAGAGTCGAGCGATCCCTGTTGTAGCTCTGACTTTGAAGCCATACATCCCTTCGCATAATATCGCAACATCGTCTTTCCAGCATGTCTAGACGTGATGCAATAATTTTTCTAGTAACGGACTCATGCGTCTCCTATTTACAGGCTCGGACGGTAAAGAGTTAAACAGCAAATAAATTAACCCTTAACATAAAAAAAATCAAATTTTGTTATATTTCTTCCCTATCAAAAGAAACTTAACTGTCAACCTAAAATAAGTATATTCGATAATGAACAGAATAAGAATGTTCCCTTGGAATGTAAAGACTATGTGAACTGATCTTGGGAGTTTCAATTGACATCATATTGATCATATTGCTGTAAAAATTAGCAAAATAGTAGGTTTAATCACGAAACTAAGACATTTTGTGCCCATACATACTCTCCTCAGTATTTATCGATCATTAATTGCTCCTTACTTAACTTATGGGTTGACAGTTTGGGGTCAGGGATGTAAGTCCTATCTGAAAAAACTTCTAATTCTTCAAAAGCGGGCACTCCGCTTTATGTATTTTGCCGACAGAAATGAGCACGCAATTCCCTTTTTCATTAATGCTAATATTATGCCTGTAAACTTTTTATACTATGAGTCACTATCTAACTTGATGTATGATGTCAGAAATAACTCGGCACCAATAAGTGTTTTAAATTTATTTGTAAACACCTCCAGTATCCATTCTTATAATACACGTTCCTCTACATCCAACAATTCCTATATTAAAAGCTCTAGACTTGAAATACAAAAAAACGCCTTCTCTAGAATTGGAGCAAAACTATGGAATGATATACATGTACCATGTTATCTCAGAAATCTTCCAAAAAAAGCATTTAAAATAGAACTTAAGAAAATACTAGTTAATATCCTCAAATTAGAAGATACATATATTGATACATCCATGATTATTTCAAAAGTAAAATCATTCGAATAAAATTTGCTGATTTTACAGTTATTTAGACTATAAATTAACGTTTATAGTTCTATCAACATACAATGTAGTCACCACCTTGTCTTTTGTCTCTTTATAATTCCTTTTTCTTCTCTCTTTTTTCTCTCCCTACATTACATGTAAAACTTAACTTATTCTTTTAAACTGTAATTAGTATATTTACTTATATAAGACTGACGGCCTGCCTAGATTAACTTTAAGCTACCTGCAGACCAGTCAGATTGTAAATTACACTATTAGAATAGAAAAATAAAATGTGTGTATAAGTGTTCTAACATTTTAGAATTTATATTATTTGCAGATGATACAAACATCTTTCTATCTCCTAAAAATCCTATTTATTTGCTTGATGTATTTAACATTGAAATGGCTTGAATTTCCACAGGGTTTAAAGCAAACAAATTGTCGCTTTTAAAACATAAAAGTTAAACTTCATTGGTATTCAAAACACAACAGAGGCCAAACCATTTTATCAGACATTCGATTATTGACAGTATACAAATTAAACAAGTATCTCAGACCTCCTGTTTAGGGGTCATCGTTGATCAAAATGTAACCTGGAAAACCCACATAAATGACAGCTGCTTCTAAAATTTCAAAGTTAATTGGAATGATATATACAAATCAAGCTTTCACTTACCCAAGAATTCTTTACTTTCACTCTACTATTTACTAGTCTATCCATATCTGCATTATTATATAAATGTTGTGTGGGCTTCCACCTATCCCACTAATCTCCGTAGATTATTGCTTTTACAAAAACAAGTTGTATGAACAATAGAAAAAATAGCATTTTGATGCTCCCTCTGGACCTTGAAAAAAGCTGAAATCAATTCCCTACTCTTAATCCAATCATTTACTTAATTTCCTTCTAGTTTAATTTTTTTTTACCACAACTGCCGGTAATCTCGCGATCTGATTGGTTGAAGTACGGTGGTAAATGAGAGTCCAGACAACGGTGCTGACACGAGAAAGTTATAGACAACGCTGGCTCTTTCAAAGTTGTCACGTTTTGTAACGAAACTTCCTTGCACGTTTTCTAATATTGTTGTAAAAAACAAATTTCCACTGGTTTTCCGTGGTGTGGACTCTTATTTACCACGAATTACGTCATCACATGGACTCACTTGGCTCCGCCTCGTGAGTCCACAACAAATTTTTACCATGTGATGACGTAAATCGTGGTAAATAAGAGTCCACACCACGGAAAACCAGTGGAAATTTGCTAAATTTACCTGTGGCACACAATTTCACATTTATAATACCAGAAATGCTTCTAGACTTTGTAGAACTGCTCATAATTTTGGAACTCATTAGATCTTGAGCTGTCTAATTCTGCCAGCCTGCAAAACTTTAAATCCAACTTAAATTCTGATTTATTAAAACCTTATTGACACTTTTCAGGTGATTAAGACTCTTTTCTAATATTTTTTTTCCTCAATATTTTCTCCAGTTCACCAATTAACTCTTAGCTTTATTCATTGTATGTAACTGCCATCTCCTGTACTATTATATATAATCTTGTATCCTTGAGGAAGCCTGAACTTTCATAAGCCTCACGGTTTCCTGTTAAGGCTTCCTTGTCACTGACACCATTAGCTTATGAAAATGTTTTTTCTTCTGTATACTTGTGATGAACATTAAACAATAAATATCATGATCATCATTATATCCATGCGATTTTCTTCATTCCATTGACTAAAGTAATTCAGAACTAGTCTACCAAATTTTCATTTTACTGGATCGAAGGTCGAGTAAATTGAAATGCTATTGTCTTG
This sequence comes from Actinernus sp. WN-2022, assembly GCA_030867875.1. Classification (NCBI taxonomy): domain Eukaryota; kingdom Metazoa; phylum Cnidaria; class Anthozoa; order Actiniaria; family Actinernidae; genus Actinernus; species Actinernus sp. WN-2022. The sequence continues at coordinate 11,322,261 of JAOWCC010000577.1, read as the reverse complement.
TACTCAATAAACCATAAGTTGGAAAGCTTTGTTTTCGTTCTGCAATGTGATTGGTTCTCATTAAGTGCAATGTGATTGGTTCTCATTAAGTGCAATGCGACTGGTTCTCATTGTCAAAGTGCAATGTGATCGGTTCTCATTGTCTAAGTGCAATGCGACTGGTTCTCGTTGTCTAAGTGCAATGTGATCGGTTCTCGTTGTCTAAGTGCAATGTGATTGGTTCTCGTTGTCTAAGTGCAATGTGATTGGTTCTCATTGTCTAAGTGCAATGTGATTGGTTTTCATTGTCTAAGTGCAATTACGGAGCTGTTTATTTGATGTAATTTTTAAGTTAACGCTTGCTCAATGATTGGCTTGACTAAACGACGTAGATTCATCACAGTGATTGGTTTTAGAGTGTTAATTCATCTTGCAGGTCTATGAAGGAATCCGAGACATCAGACGAGCTGTCCAAGCAGGAAAAGTAAATAAAGTATTTATTTATAATGCATATGTAAGGGTTATTGGCCTTCCACTTGTGATTTACTTGCCGATCACATCACCCTAGGACATAAGGTGAATACATGTATATCACATACCCCTGATCGGAAGGTCAATAAATGGCTTATTTTTCACAATGGCGAGGTTTTCTCATTTTATACAATTCGTAAATCCTAAGGAAACATTATTTGCCTGGTATATTGTTTTACCATTTTCCAAGGCTTGTCATTGTTATTTTTTCTTGGTCCTTTCAACAAATGTAGCTTGTAGTGTAGTTAATAGGACAGGGGACTAGAAACCAAGAGAGTAAAAGCAGTCAATTGAAGGTTCAAGTTCCATGTGTTACTTATTTCAGTTCTTATTTCAATTTTCTCCTTTACTTCTCCATACGTAAATAGTAAGTAGTACTATATGCTAGAGAAAGTAGTACAAGATTCCCTCTGCAGTGCTAAGAGATAATATAGTCCCTGAAAAGAAAACTGAACCATTTGAAAATTAAGTTGATATAACTTGTAGTTTAATTTTTACCACTGGTATAATTTGATGTTAGTTTAGGTTTTTATGTTGGGTAAGGTAATGTGCTTAGGGTTTTATGTTGGGTAAGGTAATGTGTTTAGGGTTTTATATTGTTGGGTAAGGTAATGTGTAGGTTTTTATGTTGGTAAGGTAATGTGTTTAAGTTTTTATGTTGGGTACGGTAATGTGTTTAGGGTTTTATGTTGGGTAAGGCATAGTTAATAGAGTGGAATGGTTAGGAAACCCGGCAAACTTCAAAAGGGCTAACAAAGGCGCTGCGATTTAGGTTGGAAGGGGTAAGACAAAAGATTGTGCACGATCATAGTTCATTAGCGTTCCCTGAACGGAACCTGGAACCTTTCATTCTCGGAATACTGAATCGATGTTGAAACCATTTGACCAAGGCTTAAGATAGTGCCCAGAAAAATTGCGATTGTGAGTTATAATATCGGTAATTTGTTTCGAATGATTCTGAGTGTGACAAGGGTAACAAATATTCTTTGTGTTTCAGCGTGATGCTACTAGTAGTCCCGAGATGGATGCTGCTGCCACAGCTCTTTTTGCTGAGGCACAGGCCAAGGCCAGGGAGCAGGCTGCCTATGATGCTCTCAAAGCTAGTGGTAAGACTCTGAAGCTCACACTTGATGCTGCTGTGAAGAGCACTATTTAAAACACAAGTTGTCACAGACAAATACACTGTAAAATAGTTCCTTTTATATCGTGAAAATCAGTTGGGAAACAGTTAAACGAGGTCACAAGAATTATATCAGTGATGAGCCGCCTGAGAAAAGGGGGTTGCCCTGTTTCTCAACTGATTTTGGGATATGTAAGGGCTGTCTGCAGACAAAGGATTGTGGTTCTAACTGGCCTGCAGCTGACGTAATAGATACACTGTAGTCTCTGTAATTCGAAAATCGATTGGAAGGAAACCATCTTTTTCGTCTAAAAGCTTTTGACCCAAACTAGTAATGGTGACGATGATGAATGTCTTTAACAGGTCTGATGAAATACATACTGTATCGAATAACAATAACAGCTCAGTGGTTAAGCACCAGTCCCTCCCGGTTAGCTCAGTGGTTAAGCACCAGTCTGTTGTGCGGGAGGTCGACGATTCAAAACCCGGCCGGACCAACACTCAGGCTCTTAAAATAACGGAGTAGAAGGTGCTACCTTTTTAAAACAATTTCGTTCACGAGCTGCAAATGGTTAGACCTTAACGTCTTCTCAGATAAGGACGTTAAAACGTAGGCCCATCAGTGGATGAAGAGCCACCTCGTGGATATGCCACTGATTAATCCCATTATTATTATTATTATTATTATTAACAATAACTTGATGTTCACAATGGATATAATTAATACCCCATTCATTCCAAAGCAAACTAGTTTAAAATAATACCTGTTCACACCGCATGCTTGCTGGTTCTAAACTAGTTTCAAACTGACCTTTCTTAACTAAACAACCTGTGTAAGGTAGTTTTAACCCTGTGTAACTAAACACATTCAAGATAGGGGCTAGATAAACTGAGTTTAATTAAATAACCTGTTCGAGGTAGTTTTAACCCTGTGTAACTAAACACATTCAAGATAGGGCTAGATAAACTCAGTTTAACTAAACAACCTGTTCGAGTTAGTTTTAAGCCTGTGTTAGTAAACACATTCAAGATTGGGGCTAGATAAACTCAGTGTAACTAAACATCCTGTTCGAGTTAGTTTTAAGCCTGTGTTAGTAAACACATTCAAGATTGGGGCTAGATAAACTCAGTGTAACTAAACATCCTGTTCGAGTTAGTTTTAAGCCTGTGTTAGTAAACACATTCAAGATTGGGGCTAGATAAACTCAGTGTAACTAAACATCCTGTTCGAGGTAGTTTTAACCCAGTGTAACTAAACACATTCAAGATAGGAGCTAGATAAACTCAGTTTAATTAAATAAACTGAGTTTAATTAAATAACCTGTTTGAGGTAGTTTTAACCCTGTGTAACTAAACACATTCAAGATAGGGGCTAGATAAACTCAGTTTAACTAAACAACCTGTTCGAGTTAGTTTTAAGCCTGTGTTAGTAAACACATTCAAGATTGGGGCTAGATAAACTCAGTGTAACTAAACATCCTGTTCGAGTTAGTTTTAAGCCTGTGTTAGTAAACACATTCAAGATTGGGGCTAGATAAACTCAGTGTAACTAAACATCCTGTTCGAGTTAGTTTTAAGCCTGTGTTAGTAAACACATTCAAGATTGGGGCTAGATAAACTCAGTGTAACTAAACATCCTGTTCGAGTTAGTTTTAAGCCTGTGTTAGTAAACACATTCAAGATTGGGGCTAGATAAACTCAGTGTAACTAAACATCCTGTTCGAGTTAGTTTTAAGCCTGTGTTAGTAAACACATTCAAGATTGGGGCTAGATAAACTCAGTGTAACTAAACAACCTGTTCGAGGTAGTTTTAACCCAGTGTAACTAAACACATTCAAGATAGGAGCTAGATAAACTCAGTTTAATTAAATAAACTGAGTTTAATTAAATAACCTGTTTGAGGTAGTTTTAACCCTGTGTAACTAAACACATTCAAGATAGGGGCTAGATAAACTCAGTGTAACTAAACATCCTGTTCGAGTTAGTTTTAAGCCTGTGTTAGTAAACACATTCAAGATTGGGGCTAGATAAACTCAGTGTAACTAAACATCCTGTTCGAGTTAGTTTTAAGCCTGTGTTAGTAAACACATTCAAGATTGGGGCTAGATAAACTCAGTGTAACTAAACATCCTGTTCGAGTTAGTTTTAAGCCTGTGTTAGTAAACACATTCAAGATTGGGGCTAGATAAACTCAGTGTAACTAAACATCCTGTTCGAGGTAGTTTTAACCCAGTGTAACTAAACACATTCAAGATAGGAGCTAGATAAACTCAGTTTAATTAAATAAACTGAGTTTAATTAAATAACCTGTTTGAGGTAGTTTTAACCCTGTGTAACTAAACACATTCAAGATAGGGGCTAGATAAACTCAGTTTAACTAAACAACCTGTTCGAGTTAGTTTTAAGCCTGTGTTAGTAAACACATTCAAGATTGGGGCTAGATAAACTCAGTGTAACTAAACATCCTGTTCGAGTTAGTTTTAAGCCTGTGTTAGTAAACACATTCAAGATTGGGGCTAGATAAACTCAGTGTAACTAAACATCCTGTTCGAGGTAGTTTTAACCCAGTGTAACTAAACACATTCAAGATAGGAGCTAGATAAACTCAGTTTAATTAAATAAACTGAGTTTAATTAAATAACCTGTTTGAGGTAGTTTTAACCCTGTGTAACTAAACACATTCAAGATAGGGGCTAGATAAACTCAGTTTAACTAAACATCCTGTTCGAGGTAGTTTTAACCCTGTGTAACTAAACACATTCAACATAGGGGCTAGATAAACTCAGTTTAATTAAGCAGGTTTAGTTGGTGTGAATGGGGAATATATAAAATGATTTAAATATAAAACTAAAACAGTAATGGGACAACTATAATAAATGATTAAATGAAAATTGCTTAAATGTCTTGATACATTCTATAATCTACCTCATATAAAACTAAAACAGCACAACTATAAGAAATAGTTAAATGAAAATTGCTTTAAAAATAGCTTGATTACATTCTATAGTGAAGGCGTTTTTACTGTTGCTTTGACGTTTAACGTGAATAAGAATCGATTCTGATTGTTTGAATATGACTTGTATCTACAGGCAAAGTTCAGATCGAACTGCGTGCCGAGGGTGGTGAAGACGAGGGTGGAATGGGTAACGCTTCCATCAAGGTGAACGGTGTAGAGTATTGTCCCAGTAAGACTGGCCACAATATCGTAGTGCTGGACCCCACAGGTGAGGTGCTGGTTGTTAAGAACTTCAACACCAATTCTGGCGAGGGAGCAGACATGGCTCGCTTCCTGGAAGAACTACCGGATGACCACATGGTACTCGTGGCCACGCAGGACGTGACTGGAAAAGAGCAAGGTAAATTTAAAGTGGCCCTAACCACATAGTAGTTTGATTTGTTTTCAAAGGCTGTATGAAAACTGAGGACGAATGAAAATGAAAAATATGACATCGGTGTAATCCCTGATTTTTAAATCGTGATTAAAGTGCCAGGGATTTTGTTTCACGACCGCGCAGTTTGAGGTCTCGGTCGAGTGACGTAAGATGAGGCAAAAAGCCAATGTTCACTATCACTTGTTGTAGTTTCTCTTGTTATGGATTGCTGATCTATGTCACACAATGCATGATGTGCTGGACCAATGCTTCTAATTAGTGAACTGTCGCGAAAACAGCCGCGTCAATTTTCGCCTTTGTTAACCAACTTCAACAGGTCGTCAATCAAGGATTCACGCAAAACAAAACATTTTTCAGAAAATTACTCTAAAGATTATGAGGATTTAAAAAGATAAATTAGGGGCACTTTGAGATAAATTAAAACAATTGACGCGGTGCAATATTTTTCTTGAAACCGTGATGCTGGTTTTACCAAGAACTGGTAACATGCTCGGCTTATGAAACTTTTTCACGTCGCAGTTTGACGAAAAGTAGAATTGCCTTCTACAGCCGCAAAAAACCGTTGCCCGAGAGTTTAAGTAATGGTCTGTATCTGTATGTTTTTAAAATTGGTAAAGCTCGTTTCATTACAAAACCGATAGTGGCAGACACTGCCATTACATATTTACAAAATTACATTATATATCTTTAGAAAAATATACCAATGCTTGATTGTCGGCGCAAGAGGTAGGCATTCGTAATACATGGAATGTAGAAAGGTTCTAATTGTTTCAATCGTCCACCTCATTGGCTTAAAGTGCAAGTAGCGCCATAAAACAACATTAACTCTTTTTGCCCCAAATTCTATTTCTAATATACTTCAGTTGTCTAAATTAGTTTCCTTCAAGAGATTGGAGCAGTAATGATCAGTAATTCAACTAGAATAAAAGTTACCCGAATTGCGGGTAACTTTTGAAAGCTACAATTGAAAGCTACGGGATTTTATTGTAGTAGTTTTCTCTTGGGAGGTAGTTGATTCATCTTATGACGTCACAGGATCCACGAAAAGTAACCAAAATTAGGGATTACAGTTAATTTCACAAAACTTTGGCCGCGTGGATTGCCAAGTTCGTTTGGAACTTGGGAAGTACGTTCCGAAGTACGCAAATTACTTTTGTATCTGTCAATCAAATTGTGATCTTCCAACTGAACTTTGGAACTTCGGTCTGAACTTCACAACAAAGTTGCTCGCGAAGTTGGAAAGTTGGAGGTGAAGTTCGATCCTATTTTATTATGGAATATTCTTTGTTACCCGGCTCACAAGCACTACTGTAGTACTGAGTGAGACAGACGAACTAAAAGGCTGGATGGGAAATTAGACGATGATACATTTTTGCTCAAAATATAAAATGGGATCGAACTTCACCGCCAACTTCTCAACTTCGCGAGCAACTTTGTTGTGAAGTTCTGACCGAAGTTCCAAAGTTCAGTTGCAAGATCACAATTTGATTGACAGGTACAAAAGTAATTTGCGTACTTTGGAACATAGTTCCCAAGTTCCAAACGAACTTGGCAATCCGCGCGGCCAAAGTTTTGTGAAATTAACTGTAAATGTCAGAAATGTTACAAAACTGATCTGCAAGATTAATACCTTTTTGTGAGAAACAAACACAACAGTACAACATATTTTTTTTTTGACATGATACTTGCACTTTAAACATCAAAATCTAACAAAACCTGAAGAAGAATATCATTTTCTCAGTTTTTTTAAAACAGATTTGAATTGCATCTAGTGAAAACTCTCATAATTTTAAATATGACGAAAATTCAACGTGGGGAACGTTTTAAAATTGAAAGCTTTCTTGGTTATTGTTTTGGACTCTTCTGATTGGACGAAATGTTTTCACACACAAGGAAAGTAGTTTTAAAACAGTTTTAGTGGATTTTATTTCAGAAATTTATAATTTAGGGGTTGATGAGTTGCAGTATGAAAAACAGAAAATTCTAACGTGGGTAAAGCAAATTGCATCTTCAACACAGAATTGTGCCTACCTCTTGCGCGGACCATTACCTAAACAAGGACCCGCACCATAAAAGGGCCTCAACCAGGTTGAAGCCACCTTCACTTGTCAATCAGCATGTGAAGAGAATGCTCGAAGCTCCAACGTATGGTGCTTTGCTTCACTGATCTCTGACATTTAAATTGAACAATTGAATGCCTAACGTCAACAAATGAACTACAATGTTTGTAGACGGTAACATGGGCTTCAGGTCGTGGCTGTTTCACTTGCGTTGTGCTGACCCCTGACCACATATCTAACCTTGATTCTCTTAATTTAAGGTAATACAGCAAACATTGCCGCCAAAGCCTTGCAGTCTATCGGCGGCATGAGTTCTACCGACCCAGGCTATCATGGGTCCTTCGCGTTGGCGGGCTGCACCGGACCTACGAAACGGTACTGGAGCACCATTGAAATACGGCCCCGATACCAGGGGCCCGCAATCGTGGCTACCATCATACCGACACCAGCAGCTCAAGCAGGTTAGTCACAGAAACCATGACCAAAAATGGACAGCACATTCACTCGTGCTGAAAGCTGATTGGTTATTACGTAAACAGCCTCATTTTAAAATGGCTCGCGCGCTTACAAATCCTTTTAGGTGTTAACCGGTGAAAAGGTGTTAACCGGTGTAGCACGCTCGCATTTTTACACGCGTTTTAGCCCGTAGTTGTGAATGTTTCGTCAAAAATAGCAAAACTACTTTAAAGCTAAGCCTAAGACTTTAACAGGTTTAGCTTTTCTTAATTTGTAATTCACTGTGAGTTTATTTTTTTTTACTAAAAACGTTTAAAGGAAACCCTGGCTGTTGAAACAAGTTGCCGTTAAATTGTTGGCAATGCGATTTTTAAAAGTTGAAATTGAAAAAAATGGAAAATATATATTAGTTTTTGAAAAAAATTAACATGAGTATCAGTAATGGCGCCGCCATCTTGGATGTGATGACGTTTCACGGCGGTCTCTATTGTCAAAAAAACAATAAGAATGCACAAGGCATTCCATGCTAGGTTACCAGATTTTTTATGCGATCAAATATTAGTTAAGAGGACTAGCCGTTATAATCTAAGAGTAACGGATTCCCTTGAAATACCGCGTTTTAATACTAAGTTCCTTCAACATTCAGTTCAGTATAGTGGATCAGTTTTATGGAATAGTGTTATTTCTAGTGATCAGTCAATAGTATATGCAGGACATAAGGATCTAAGTGTCGTTTAAACAAATTAGCGGTGTTTGAGCAGTTTCAAGTTTAACACAACATCTGCCTCTTCTACTAGATTTAAGAGTGATGACTTCATTTACTTGTGAATCCACTCATTAACTGAGGCCTAGTATGAATGTATTGTACTTTAGAAAAACATTTTAGCAGCTCTGTAGTACTCTTAGCATCATTATTTATTAGTAAGTTCAATTTAGTAATTTGAAGTTTATTTACTTATTACAGTTATTACATTTGTAAGTATTCTTAGTAATTTTTAGTATTGTAAATAGATGTACAGTTATATTATTCTTAGTAGTAGACACACGACCCCATAAGCCTAATGTGCTTTAATAATAATCGTGTTTAAATAAAGGCAATGGGTGAGGTCACTAAACTCACCAGATAAATATAATGCTTCTTTAATAGTCCTGTGGACCAATACAAACCCTATCCTAACATTAAAAAAACCTAACCGTCAATAACGGGTTCAATACTATATGTGTACGTTACACGAAGTACCTAGGTGTTTTGCCGTGGGGCATGGTTTACCTATGCTGATGGAGAGTGGACTTCCTGTGGTGGCAAGGAAGAAGAGAGGGATCGAGGAGAGGAGCACTACAGGGATCCCAATATTTATTTTGGTATTGCTAACCTGTTACCGTTCATTGATTATTTCCAGGACAAATCAAAGTAGCTATCGTTGCAGAAGGTGCAGATGACCCGAATGCGACTGGGAGAACTTCAATTAAAATCAACGGCATCGAGCGGTCGGCCATGCAGCGCGGCCATAATGTGGTCATACTCGACAACGCGGGCAACTTTATCATGGCTACGCACTTCGACACGGCTGAGACATCAAAGGGAGAGGGCGTCAAGATGGCCAAGTTCTTGGATAATCTTCCCAAGGAGAGAATAGTAATGATGGCAACACAAGGAACTACGGGTGGGTGAGACAGTAACATGGGTTTTATATGTTGAGAGGATGGTAAAGGCGGATACAGTGTGAGAAAAAAAATTGGGAGGGGGAGGAGGGGGAAGGGGGTCTTTTCAAAATATAAGGGGGGAGGCCTTTTCAATATATTTTGGCGAACATGAGTAGGCCCTGATAGATTGTGCTAGTAAATTATGCTCGGCAAAGTGCTCAAAAGTTTCTCAAATGTTGCCAAAAGTTTAAAAGGTTGCTCCTAAAATTTGAAAAGTTACCAGCCATCTTAAAAATGGCCATAAGAGCCATTTTAACGAAAACGCAAGTACTATGCTTCAATCCACTTCTGGCACAACCCTGTCCAAATATTATTCTTTGTGAAATAGTAGACTTCATCGTCCTTAATACAGCTAATGTAATTAAATTCGATCAGTTGTAAAGTTTAAACTAATCATTGTCAACTTATGCGTGTTTGATATCTACGATAAGCTCGATTGTTGCTCAATAGTTGCTCCGGAAGGCAAAAGTTGGTTGAGGTTGTTCGTACCGCAAAAAGTTGCTCGAAACTCCAAAAGTTGCTCAAAAGTTGCCAAGCACAATCTAATGAGGGCCTAAACTATATGAGCTAAGTAGACGTTGACGTACAGTAGAGATATACAACGCTGATTGGCTAAGCGAAATATGAAATAGAACCGTTATGGGGTCTTTTGTTTGTAACAGTTGGGTCCTTGTAGCCTTATTTTGAAATTTAAAGAAAATTAGCCTGTTATAGACCACAAGCCAAATCCATTGCAGACAGGGCCTGGGGTTGAATCATGAAAGCGAGGTCGATCGGTCCTTCGTGCTATTGCTGACATATTAAAGTTTAGAAACATTTATTAAAGCAAATTGTAAGGGGAAATTTGTGTCAAAAGCTCCGATATTTAAAGTGCCCATGAACCTTATTTTTTTATTTTAGATATCAATTCTACATCAAGTGAATAGTAGAACGGTACAACATATCTTGCTTTGAATGCTGTTTTGCTGAGTTAAGGAGGTTTTAATATCCAAAATGCTAATTACATGACGTCAGGGGAGGCATCAATTATTATACAATTTTTTTTGTTACAATTAAACAATTTTTTCAAATTATCAGTGTTATACCCATGGTTGAAATAAAATGATATTAGAAATTTGTTTTCCTATATCAGTAGAAACGCCCATTCACAACCACTAAGAAGTGATTGCAGATACCTCCCCTGACGTCATGTAATTAGCATTTTGGATATTAAAACCGCCTTAACTCAGCGGCACAACATTCAAAGCAAAATATATTTTACCATTCTACCATTCACTTGATTTAGAATTGATATCTAAAATAAAAAAATACTGTTCATAGGCACTTTAAGTTTTGGCGAAGATTAAAACAGCTGAAGCATCCGACCTCTCTTTCATGATTGGACCCCAGGACTCTTCGCAATGGGTTTTGCATGTCCTTTACTATCGAAGAGAGAACTTGAAAGCGAGACGAAAAGTACTTGGAACAGGCTAAAAGAACGTGATCCTAAACATAACGGGAACATGGGATTTCTATAGTGAAATCCCGGTAAAAGGTGCTTCAAAGTCCAGCTATAGCTCAATGTTAAGTAATTGTCCAGTGACGACCTTATCATTTTCAGGTTCCGCCGTGAACGATGCTAAACAAGCGTTTCACAATGTTGGTGTCACCGGTAATGTCCATCCCGGTTTCCACGCGTCTTGGGCATTTGTCGGCTATACGGGACCCGAGGATGTGAAATGGGCGAAAACTGTGACGAAGTCTCGCTACAATGGACCTACGATTATCAACGAGATGATTTTAACACCGGCCGCAGAAAACGAACTCAGTAAGATTCTAACTTTAATGTTTGTGTTCAAAGCGGTTGGGGATAATAAAAATTACCTATGTTCAGCACCTTGTGTTCGAATGCAGAGTTCCTTTGCTGTTCTTTGTTAAGAAAATAAGCTTTTTGCAGTTAAGCAATCACGTGGTTTTACAGGATGGCAAAAACTCTCTGACTTTAAAGGCCTTGTATGAGATCTTTATTAGCACACCTGTTTGTAGATGCTATTTTCCACCTCCAGTCGATTGTCAATCATTCTAAAACTGCGATTTTGAAGATAGCTTGCTCTCCAGCTTCCATGGCAACGCCAGTTTCCCATGGGCATCACGAGCTCAGTATCAGCAGGTGACGTCAGCTGCAAAAGGCCTATTGTGCTAGTGATCCCATGGGAAAGGCTTAACTGAAACCAGTCACGTGCTGATATATCACTTCAATGAATTGAGCTCGTGATCCCATGGAAAAGGCTTTACTGGAACCAGTCACGTGCTGATATATCACTTCAATGAATTGAGCTCGTGATCCCATGGAAAAGGCTTTACTGGAACCAGTCACGTGCTGATATATCACTTCAATGAATTGAGCTCGTGATCCCATGGGAAAGGCTTAACTGAAACCAGTCACGTGCTGATATATCACTTCAATGAATTGAGCTCGTGATCCCATGGAAAAGGCTTTACTGGAACCAGTCACGTGCTGATATATCACTTCAATGAATTGAGCTCGTGATCCCATGGGAAAGGCTTTACTGGATGGAAAAGAAACGGCTTTAAAACGCGCTTCTTAGAAAGATCGACAATCGGTTGGAGGTGAAAAATAGCATTTACAAACAGGTGTGCTAATAACGCTACCGATATCGTACACTGAGTGCATTTAAATAAATGAAGTCAGATATTGTTTGCCATCTAGTACAACCACGTGATTTCATTCCTGCAAAAGGCCAATTTGCGACAATCAAACTGATTTGTGTAATCGTGGTCAGCCAAACTTCTTTCCATTCCTTCCGTCCCTCGCGTGTCGACCTCTCTCTTCCTAGCCAGTCTTTCGCCCATAACAGCAAGGCTGGCAGTTTTGTGGGTGTAAAGAGAATTCGTTGTTGTCAGCTAAGAGAAGTTAGTGTTATTTTCCCTCAAAATGGAAGATTTGGAAAATCCAAGCTACAATACCAACCAGTCGATTAAGGTATGCTAACAGATGTTTTGATCTAACGAAGGGCTACAGCTGGACTGTCAACTGCTACTCGCTCCCCACGGCGGTTAGCATACCTTAATCGAATTTTAGTTGATTATTCCTGTGTTTATCTTCCCCGCCGACGCAGACCAACACTAGTTTTTTACAGGAACAAGTCATCCATTGTACTATACTAACCGTCGTGATAAAGAGACTGAAAGTACTAGAGAACCTGAGTACCAGACGTTCGTGAGTCACGGACGGAAACCGGGAGTCCTCTTACTCACCTCGTACACATTACTGGCCAATCATCAACGCAACATAATACGGACGTGATTAGAAGTACGGACGTTATGACGTCAAAAAGCGCCCCAAAAGGAAAATTCACGAACATCTGGTGAGTCCGTGACGTCCGTTGCTCACGAACAGCTGGTGAGTCCGTGACGTCCGTGACTCACGAACGTCTGGTGGGTAAAGGGGCACTGTCAATCAATGGCAATCGAATTGCACCATCAAACGAAACTATAAAAAGGACACCCTGACATAGAAGAATGGCTTGCGAATGTGCTGGCATGCTTTCCATAGAAGAATGGCTTGTGAATGTGCTGGCATGCTTTCCATAGAAGAATGGCTTGTGAATGTGCTGGCATGCCGTTTCCATAGAAGAATGGCTTGTGGATGTGCTGGCATGCTTTCCATAGAAGAATGGCTTGCGAATGTGCTGGCATGCTTTCCATAGAAGAATGGCTTGCGAATGTGCTTTCCAGAGCATTTTAATAAAGGAATAACATGACTTTGAAGGGCTTTTTTTTTCAGCCCGCGAAGAAGCATTTGCGGCCCGAGCATAGCGATGGACGCATATGGTACTACAAGGGCTGAAAAAACAATGACCCGACAAAAGTCATTAAGTCAATTGCAAAAGCGACCATCGACCATAGCGGTCGATCTAACCCCTGCTACCACAACTCATTATTGGCTTTCAGCGAAACGGAATGCCTTGAGTTCGATCGTAGTAATGAATAATGCTCGAGCTCCTAATGGTATACGACCTCCTTATAACAGATGCATGTGTGTTTGTTTGGTAGGTATGTTTCAAGAATCGGAGATCGAGGCAGTGTCTGATTATGAGCCACTTTCGGACTATGAGGGAGCAGGAGCTTACTCGGAGTACGATGACACCGAAGAGGACGTTAATAGAACTCTCTCCAAGAGAAGCGCTAGGGTAAGCTGGGGAAACGTTTATACACGGCTCGAAATAAATCCTCGCTACCCAGTGCTAATGGCTCCTTTTTCCACAATCAAAATGCCCAAATTAAGAATGAATTTGAAGAGGTTTTCTCGCGTCTAGCAGACCAGTATTATGATAAGGAGCTCGCAACAGCCTGGCGAGTGTTTACAAGACGAAATGTACTCACTTTTTGCGAGTGTAAAAGTTAGTCTAAGAGGTCAACCATTTAACTTTTGTTTGGGGGGGGGGGGGGGTTAGGTGGTCTGTCGTGAATTTGTTTTACCAACCACATTTAGGTTTTTTTTTTCGATGTGGCATCCTGCCTGAATTATTTTTCGTGCTTTTTTTTTGAAGTGGCGCTTTCCGTTTTAACATATCTTCTATGTACAGCATATGATAATTTATAGGTATATTTTAAAAACAATGTACAAGTATCTTGCAGCAAGACCTTTACAGGGGCTTCAATAGACAAAGAGTAAAGCTCCAGATATCACTGAAAGAGTTTTATTGCAGACAAAGAGAATAGGAAGACGAGGCAACGCAAGAATGAAGGAAATGATTCTCAACTTCAGCTAATGTTGCTAATGTGCCGAATTTTTTTTTAGGAGAAAAGTGGCTTGCAGGAAATTATTTTCTAAAATCACCCAACCCCCTCACAAAAGTTAAATGGTTGGCCCGTAACTTGAAGCCCAGCAGTGACATTCTATAGAGAAGATTTTTAAAAGAAATAAGTTAAAACAGTAAGGGATGAATATCGTTTAATCAATGCCGACTGGTTTTATCAGAGTCTGTTTTACTGATCCAGGTAGCGAGATTTGAGTCGTAGCTTTTACGAATGATTCTTTTTGCAACCAGGGATAATAATCGGTCATTTTTCGGAAGAAGACAAATGTGAGTGGGAAGGAGAAATTGTTTTGGGTGTTTTAATAGTGCGTAAACCAACGTGTTGTGTTGAATTTAATGAATAAATTATGTGTAAAGGTTTTTAAACATTTAAGACAAAACCACAATGTTTCACGCGGCGTGTGTCCTGAAGGGACATTATTGGACATCAACGTTCTAGCCAGTTCTCTTCAGACAATCTAACCATATGCCAATTCCACGCGAGTCTGTTAGACTTAATTATTTGCGTGTTTCTTTTCACGCATGCTGTGTGACCCTGTAGCTTGGAACTCAATACTGGAGTGGAAATGCCTCGCATTCTTTATTATAAAACGTTACTCTTTTTTGGACTATTTGTAGAGTTATTTGTTTTCTGTGAATGAATTTAGCGCCGGTCTCCTTTACATGGCTTGTTAGGGGTTTACTTTTGTCAACGGTCATAATAGCTGGACAGCTTTTAAGAGCGTTAACTCGGCCTACTTTACGTCGACAAATGTGTTCTTGATTTCAGTCTATATTACAGTGGTTCTCGTTTTATCGAAGGTTAAGCCCACTCAAACATGACCTACTGGAATTAAATTTGTGCAAAGATAAATATTTATCATTTTTAGCCCTGGCTATACACAACGCTTGTGAAAAGCGTTTAAAAAAATAACATAATTGTTACGAATCATTGCGAGAAATTACTCGATGATGAACATAGTTGTTCCGTGCCAGGGAATAAAAGTAGAGGTGTTTCGAGCCTTTTTAGGCGATGTTCACACCATATCGGATAGTATAGTTTTTGTGCCGGCGCAAAAAAAACCGCTATAGTATGAACAGGCACGGAGCAAGTCGGCACAAAAACCTAACTCAGTGCTACAAAGTATATCAGATTAATCCCACTGCTTTTAAAAATACCTCTATAGCATCCATGTTTAAACGAATGATATCGTCGTGTATATATATATGATAATTTAAGTTGCATCAACTATATATCTGTATGTGCGGCAGTTGGTGTTAAATTGTCTTCCCGATGTTGTACATTGTTGCAGTCCCTATTCCGGTCCCTGCCTGAGGCAGAAAGGATAAAGATCGAAGAGCTAACGGAGGGACTAAGGGAAGAGCGCACGGCACTTGAACGTGAACTTACCAAGTGGGACGAGTCAGGCAATGATATCATTGTCCTCGCCAAGAAAATGTGCATGATGATGATGGAGATGTCGGACTTCACAAGGTGACTTGTCTCAACAGGGCGCGAATTTTGTTTACAAAATTGAGCAGATCATTGGCAGGAAAAAAGACGTACTACAGAAGCATTATATAGGAAAAATGGAATAATCTAATAGCCCACTTCCGCGATATGCTTTACTTGTCACGTACAAAGGTTTCAATACGAGGCCCCGTGCTAAATTAAATGTATTCTTTTCACAGAGAAAAGAATAAATTTAATTTAGCACGGAGCCTCGTATTGAAACCTTTGTGCGTGACAAGTAAAGCATATCGCGGAAGTGGGCTATTTGGCACTTAAAAGATATCATGAAAGGAAAAGCTGTACCTACCGGTCTTTTTTGGTGATTTTCTGTGGTCGTTTTACTACAGGAAGCCCGGTTTCGACTGTTTTCGATATTACCACAGGATGCCCGGTCCTGTCTTTTTCGATTATAATATATTTCAGGTGAAAGGATGTCTAGACTTTTCAGTATTTCGAAAATGGTTGGCGAACATTTTCGTAAAATTGTAAGAAGGTCGTCGTCGTCATTATTATGATGGGAATACTAGTCTTTATTATGTACCGATCAATTCGAAACATCAACATCATCCCCCAGGCAACCCTCGGGCATTTGAATTTTTGGAGTTTGGATTGTTCAAATTCCCGTCCCCCGGGCCAAAAATGTTGTTCAAATGCCCTACCCCATCGTCGTATTAGGCGATCAAATGCCCCTACCCCCGGGACTTAGTATTAGTTGTGACACCGCATTTTTGTTTATAACAGACAGTTTAAATATTCGTAAGCAATGTACATTTATATTTCAATACCTTCAAATACAGCACAAAGCTTTTAGTGTCGCTTTGTTTTTAAGTCAGTCGCTTACAAAATCAGAATTTTTTCCTTTTTTGAAGTCGTCTAAAGTGACCTACGGAGCCCTGTAATAAGGGCCCATCCACAAACACAACAAATGTTATGAAAGAATATCGCGCGATACTGCTTTACTATCGCGCGATAAAGTGTTACTATCGTGCGATAATATGTTATTTTAAAATACGTACATTACTTAGCTAGACAACATGGTGGCGAACACGCTACGTGATCATGATAATGCTCTTCTCCTTTATATGTTTCTTTTACTTCCGACAACGAATTTGGCCATCTAAATGCCATATGAAGTTAGGCCCTGGTGCAAAATAATGCCCGCGCTTTAATCTGTGTCTCGCTACCGTCTTTCAACTCCTTCATCAAAGCATATCTAACAGTTTCCTTGCTAATTTAATACCAGCGAACATTTGTTCCTTAACAAGTTTTGCAAAATAGGGCAGCTAGGGTTATCTTAAGAGCTGATTATAATACAAGTTCTCAAAATGCACTAGAATTGCTAAATTGGGAAACTCCTATTGAGAGAAGAGTGAAACGTAAAGCACCCTTAATGTTCAAAATTATGAATAATCTCGCTCCAACCTCTCTTCAAGAAATGTTTACTACAGTAAACCAAACAACTCATTATAATCTTCGAAATTCCAATATGAAGCTTTTCATACCACGCCCTAATACTGAATATTTAAAAAAAGTTTCAGTTATGACGGAACTAAGATATGGAATAACCTACCAAATGAAATTCAACAAAGTTCTTCCTTAGTGAGTTTTAAAAATAAATTGAAAGGTATTACTCTCAACTGACTAGAGTCACTAATGATGCCTTAAAGTATTTTTTAGATTATTATTCTTTTTTTAGATTATTCTTAGATTATTAGTATTATTATACATTAGTACATAAATGAATATTGATTGTTAATATATGACCCCAGTAGATTTATAGATATATATATATTAGTTAGATGCTTAATATAGTACAGTTTAATATCTTTAATTACTTGTTATGAGAATTATTTGTATTTTTACTTAGTGTATTATACACGGCTTTCATGGAAATCAGTGTAAAATTGTTGAAATCTCCGTGTTTAAATAAAGTTGAATTGAATTTGCCTGTAGCCTAGACAGCTCCCACTTCCCTGGAGTTCCATTTCTATGGCGTCAATTATTTCATCTGTACTACTGTAGTCCTTTCTCCTTCGTAAATTCTTGCTTATCAGAACACGTTTAAGCTGGCGAAGACTCATCTTGATGGCGTTATAATTTAAAAGAAAAGCGAGGATTTCCATATAATTCAAGCCTAGATTAAAGTACTCAGTCGACTAATGCATCCCTGTTATTTTCAATAGCATTTTGAATCGCCGGTAAGTATTCAGGTAAAGCCAAATTCGTTGTCGGATGTAAGTGAAACATATAAAGGAGAAGAGCATTACCACGTAGCGTGTTAGCCGCCATAGTGTCTTGCTAAGTAAAGAACGTATTCGATATTAAAACAGTATCGCGCGATAATAAAACTTTATCGTGCGATAATAAAACAGCATCGCGCGATAATAAAGCAGTATCACGCGGTAGTCTTTCATAAAATGTGTTTGTTGATGGCCCTTACAGGGCTCCGTATAGCCTGCGTAGCAAGCGTTTCCGTAGGTTTTTTTGAACTTTCTTCTCTCCTCCCCTCCCCCCTCCTTCTATTTTTTGGTCTCGCCCCATTTTTCGCGCGGCCAAATAGCGAAAAAGTCTTCCTACGCTTCAAAAAAACCTACGGAAACGCTTGCTACGCAGGCTAGGCTCCGTAGTGACCTCCCCGCTCCAATTCCGCCATGATTTCGATCGAGGAAACCACACAGCACATAACATGAAATCGAGACAACATGTTCAAATCCCCCTCCCTTGCGGTGTCAAATTCCCCACCCCAAGGATAGCTACCGACTTCAAATTCCCTACTCCCCGGGCACGAAAATGAGTCAAATGCCCGGGGGTTGCCGGGGGGGAGGGGGATGTTGATGTTTCGAATTGATCTGTACATTAATCAACTACATAAAGCATTCGTTTAAGTTTACATAACGTTATTTTAAAGTTATATAAAATCAAAAAGGCACCTATTTACAAATGTTTTCTTAAATCGCTCGGGACGACCTTCCAATTTCCTTGATTTTGTTTTTCCTTCGGTTTGATGCCCTCATGATTAAGGTGGCAATCTAACGCTGGTCATTTTCAGTGTTCCATAGTAAGTTTATTTGTGCGTTATTTCTTCACAGGGGGACAGGACCTCTTAAGACAACAATGGACGTTATCGAGGCCGCCAAGGTGAGTTCATCTCAATATAACATGACAGATCCCTTGAAATGTGTACGGCAATGTTATATTTCTGGCGGATGAAAGAATTGATGTAGACAGATATTAATATTTTGGCGGCACGAGAACAGCATGTGATTGGCTAAAGGACTTTGAGAAAGTCTGTTGATTGGCAAGTAGTGCCTAGTGCATTATGGGAACTGAGTCTAGTGAAGTATAACACATGTAGTGCATTCTAAGCCAGCACCTACTAACGTACAGAAGAGTATATTTATTTATTTATTTATTTATTTGTTTGTTTGTTTGTTTGTTTGTCTTACACATCGCAGTGGTATCATTGCGGGTAATAGGACTACAGTATTATAATAAACAGGAGTTTTCCTTTATAATGTTGATGATGTGTAGTGGAGACAATCGTTATTTTGCCAAGGTCTGACTGTTAATCGAGTCTTATTTTGTTTTACAGAGAATCGCCAAGGCTGGTGCAAGAATGAACAAGCTCGCTACACCCATCGCTGAAAAGGTATGTAATGCTAGGAAAATTCTGCTCCCATTCCAAAAAAATGATTTCTTGAATTCGAAGGATAGCAAATAATGGCAATTGCTGCTGTTCAGAGAGGGTGAGAGCTACAGGGCTTGATTAGGCCTCGTGCACTCGCTAAATTATATTTTTAGAAATGCGAGTACAATCTTATGACAACTCGCAACATTTGCTAGTAGGTGAACTATTTGTTGTTGCTAGTGGTATTTTCCTCTAATTATAAGCCCTGTAGCAACTACTTTAATAATTGCCATTATTTAACAAATCGTTTGTAAAGCATATCAGGACATTCACCGGGCCATCCTGTACCGCTCGAAACGAGACAGCATTGGCTTGCCCAACAATACAAAAAACCTTAACCTTTAGAACGTGCAGTACAAAAACAATAGAGCTACAGTATCATGGTGCAATCAGAATACAGGTCTCGAGCGGTACAGGGTTACTGCATTACCAGGTGTCTGTCTTCTATCTCAGGGTGTTTTGTGTAGTTTTTCTTACCTTAAAACTTTGTTTTCAGTGTCCTGACTCGACTTCTAAGAACGATCTAATGGCGTATCTTCAGCGCATTGCCCTTTTCTCGCATCAGCTGACCATTACCAGTCGCGTGAAGGCAGACGTTCAGATGATCAGCGGTGAACTCGTCGTATCAGGGGTAAGAAACAAACTTTGGCGCTTTTGCATGCATGTATCGTCCTTGTGGTTTATGACTCCAGTATCGAATGCATTTATTTATTCTATAAATTACAGTGTTTTGTAAGGATGTTTTCGTATGTGAACACACGCTAAACAGGAACCAGCACAACCACGTGAGCCAAATTGCTGTCAACGATAAAATTATGTCTCTTAAGTAGTCAAGAGTATGAAGCATAAAGATGAACATTTGTCACAACCCGAGAGTGGATGACCTGCTTAGCGTAGTGGTTATGATGTTTGCTTTATTTACCTGTGAATCCTACCACAAATTAACCCTAAAACATCGTCGTTTACCTGAGAACTTGTTTTCGGAGCGGTTAGGGTATTTTTATGGTTCGGGTTAGGGTTTGTGTCGATGTGTGTGATTCGTTTTAATTCACGAGTTTACCGCTGTTAGCAATTTGGCTCATGGTTTTGGCGGGTCCTATCTCAGCCAATCTTCTCATCTAACGGGCAATAAAATTGATTCAGTAAGATTTTGCTTATAAGTATATTGTTTATAAAATAAACAGAATAATACATGGACGCTTAGAGATATCTTCTCGTTCTCAATTCAATATCTCGTTCATTGCGCTCACTCGTGAGATATCGATCGACTTAAACACCCGAAGATAAATAGATTATAAAATATACAAACTAATACATGGGCGCGTGGATATATGAAAGTCATCTTCTCGTGCTCGTGCGCTCACTCCTCTCTGCGCTCCATGTATTATCTATTTAAATCCTGATGGATTTAGTGGCCTGGTAAGCCTCCGGGACAAGTGCTTGAGAGCACATGTCAGGATAGAAAGTGTAATAATATTATGTTATTTGTTTGTTTACAGTTGGATAGCGCCACGTCGCTCATCACTGCCGCCAAGAACCTCATGAATGCTGTCATCCTCACCGTCAAGGCCTCGTACGTCGCTACGACTAAGGTATGCTTCATTCATAACCAACCATTCTCTACCTGTAGGCTCTATGATATAGTCCTTCTAGAAGGTATACGCACAGAGGACAAAACTGTAGAGACTAAGCAGCGAACTATTTGAAACACGCTTCAGTAATGGCGGACGTGATTTTGTCGGTAAACTCTCCGCAAAATTCATAGTCTAATTGGTCCTTTGACAACATTTTTCATTGATTTGGATCAAGCCTTGCCATTGTTTCAACGTCGAAAAACAGTAGCTATAGTCTTGTAAAATACAGGTGTAAAAGTTTTGTCGAACTGGTCCTTGGATAGTTGAACATGAACATGATGTACAGCAGATGGTATACATTGGATTGTTGCTAATGACCTTGCATTATGTACTAGAAGTAATCATAGATTATTAAAGTGCGTTCCACATGTTTTTTGTAAGAGAAAGGACTGGACTTCCTGTGGTAACACAAAAGACTGAAAGATTGCTGCAATGATGTGGGTGTACATGTAAATAATCCTGATAAAAAATGCTTGTTTTTAACTAATGTGAAAATTTTGAATGTCTTGACTTATAAATTAATATACAAGGGGATGCATATAGGTATAAAACTTTAAATATTTATATTTATACTGTGTAACATTAAATCATTGGATGCATGTGGTGCTTATACATGTGGTTTATATGGTTATCATTTATTTGAGCATTTGTAGCACATTTTGCTGTGTGGTATACAGTGTAAAGCAATAATTGGAGTTAGTGTAGAACACAATCAACCCTATAGCTAGCTACGGCTATTCAGATGTGTATAAACTGCATTCCAGTTCCTAGTATTCACAATATTAAGTACACTCCAGTGTAGAACATAAACTATATATATGCATGTGTATAAAGTACACCCCAGTTCCTTCAGAGCATTGTACTGCAGACCGCGCCGACAAAACAGACCATGTTTGACATCAGACTTCAATTTCGAATTTCCTCAGGCTTCGATAAATCGTAACAAATTATTCACAGATTCACTCGGTTTTTACTGGATATTTTAACACAAAATAATTATGGCCGAGTTGAATGTTCAAGTTTTTTTTTTTTTCTTCGGACCTTTCTAAGTACATTTACTTCTTCGGGCCTCTGGAACCCAGGCCAGGGTAATGTTCAAGGTGCAAAACAGACCATATTGGACTTTGTCAGTCCTCCAGATGTACTTCACACTTTCCTCAGGCTTTGCTCAATTGTACTTACGAACCTTTGAAACATCATTGCATTGGATTGTCGGAAAATAAGGCAAGCTACTTAGCGCTCTCAAATTTACATTGTTAGTTTGGGATATGTATAGATCTTAACTGCATGCTATCTTAAACAAACTTTGCTGTTAAATGAGATACTTCCACAGGCGGGTTTATGATTAGTTTAAATAATTCATCATCGGACATATGACGAATTTCTTTGCTATAAAAATTTCAAGGGTGCGGAGAATCCGTTCTTATTGTATCATATTTCACATTTAATAATAAAGTGGAATTCGTTTTCTATATCTTTATGGCAGGTGGCGCATATTCTTTCTTCAGGTTTGGTGTATGGTCTAGTGTACCTCCCTCTTTCGATTTGTAAACAATGATTACTTATTCTAAGTCTGGTTAAAGCTATCCTATGCTTGATATTGGAGACAACCACGACATAAACAGTTTTAAACGGTCTATATGTCCTAATTTTGTTGCGATGCAAAGGATTTTTCCTTTGATCATTTAATATGTCGTTTAACCAGTGCTGGTATTCAATATCTTGTAGTCTCAGTTTGATTTGTGATAATAATGTTTGGTATTTGGATCCGTCTTGTTGATCGAGTCGAGTATTACCAAACTCAGCTTTGGATGCGTGGAGCGTGGGCTAAACTAGAATTTGTAAATTTATTATATGTTTCTCCTAAAGTAGGATTTTGTCTAAAATCGTAAGATCCGTTTTCTTAACACAACATTTGGTTTTCCGACATCAAAACTGCATTTTTATGCATGAAAACACCTGTATTTTATTTAGGTACACTTAATTTCGATCTAATCTTTACCAAGAAAGCGAAAGTGCATTAACTGGACACAAAATTGTGAATGTTTGTGAAAGATTTAGATTTTGTTGCTGCAGTTGTTTTTGTCGATTCCTCGGATTAGCTAGAGTCGCTCTTGTTCAGTCGAGGGCCAAAACATATCATTTCTCGTGAAAAACGAAATAAAAGATATATAATTTTCCCGTCCTTTGACTACTGTTAACTTTGTGAATATCCTGGTTTGTAATTTTAACATGATTTGTCTCTCTGTTCGCGATAATAAAAATAAACAAAATATTTACACGCGGGCTTCCTGTACATCGTTGAATACAGCTTTTCAAACCGTTGTATTCTATAGGTAAATTCATTGCTTGACGAGGGAATTCCACGTTAAATTGCACGCGAAAAACCGATATCGCACGAATCGCGAAGCGATGAGTGCGATATAGGTTTTTCAAGTGAAATTTAACGTGGAATTCCCGAGTCGGGCAATGAATTTTCTTTGAATCCCATTGCATCTAGTGATTTACGAAAATAAATAAAGAATATACCGAAAGTTGCTGAAATTCTCGCCACGCGCCAGGAACCCATTACGCAGTAAACTAACGAGCGAATAGGAATCAAGCTAAAATTAGACTGAGACTCACACGATGTTCAACTAAAAGTGTAGTCGTTGCTCACAAAATTTGGTTTTCCGACATCAAAACTGGATTCTTATGCATGAAAACACCTGTATTTTATTTAGGTACACTTAATTTCGATCTAATCTTTACCAAGAAAGCGAAAGTGCATTAACTGGAGACAAAATTGTGAATGTTTGTGAAAGATTTAGAAAACCGGCGGCCTGTTGAAACCAGTTGTCGATAAGTGAAAATCTAAACTGAACCTGACAAACCGAAGAGCTGCTGCACAAGTATACGCATAATCTTGTAAGTATTAAGCCAGTGTTCCTTACTTTATAAGCAAATTCAGTACCAAATGTTAATGCTCAATTTCTGTCTCACAATAAATAAGCCTGTTTTTAAACTGTTGAATGTTTAATACTTGTGTTCAGTCCGACTCGTTTCCAAAATTTTCCTTGTACCACGATTTTAGTACCGTTCTGTAGCCGTGCTTGTCGTCCTGTTTTTACTCGGTTTTCAGTCATTTAGCTTCTCTGTGTGAATATTACATTAATTAAATCATCAAATCCACGAAGCCCCTGTCCAGCTTTTCCTTTCAAAATCACACATTTTTGCTGTAATTGTTTTTGTCGTTTCTTCGGATAAGCTAGAGTCGCTCTTGTTCAGCCGAGGGCCAAAACATCATTTTTCGTGAAAAACGAAATAAAAGATATATAATTTTCACGTACTTTGACTACTGTTAACTTTGTGAATATCCTGGTTTGTAATTTTAACATGATTTGTGTCTCTGTTCGCGATAATAAAAATAAACAAAATATTTACGCGCGGGCTTCCTGTACATCGTTGAATACAGCTTTTCAAACCGTTGAATTCCACAAAATATTAAACGCTTCGTTAGCCAATCAGCGCGCGATTTTGAGTCGTGCTATGGGATTCTATAGGAAAATCACATGCCTGACGAGGTAATTCCACGTTAAATTGCACGAGAAAACCGATATCGGTTTTCTCGTGCAATTTAACGATGAATTACCGAATCAGGCATATGATTTTCCTTGAATCGCATAGTCCGATGAATTACTTGAAGATTTAGTACTTTTGTTGATATTTTGCTAAGTTATAAATAGCGCGCGTAGACGGAGTGGTGATTCCACTCTGAATCACCACTCCGTCTCAGCCAATCAGCGTCTGATTTCGCAAATGCACCGTGCGATTCAGCTTTGGCTATGGGATTCTACAAAATATCAAACGCTTCGTTAGCCAATCAGCGCGCGATTTTGAGTCGTGCTATGGGATTCTACTTTGATTGGAAATCTTCCAAGTTCAGCCCTGCATCCATAATTGTTAGCAGATGTTTTGCTGGTACCAATCAACATCTTACAGAATTTTATTTGTACATACTCTAGTGGATCATTCTGGTTTTTAAAGACGGTCTTTATCATATAATGTTTTTAATTATAATGTTTTTAATTAGTTAGCTGTAATTGCAGGTTAATTGTTATTGTTGATATAGTTATTTATTCAATATTGTTGTGAGCGCGATTTTATTGTTACGCGCAGCCTTATGTATTTGTTAAGCGCTATTGGGCACTTATTCTCTGTGGAAACAGCGCTATATAAATAAAGATTATTATTATTATTATTATCATCAGCTCCCCAGATTTCACTCCCATAGAGTAAAATCGGTTTAATTATCGCATCAAATAGTTTTATGGATAGTTTTATATTTGACCTGAAATTAACACCGGTTTCTTTCCTTAGTTTAAAAAGTGCCTTCAACGCAACTTTCTTTAGCTCCTGTTTGGCTAAACTAAAGTTTCCGAACGTGCTTAACGTGAGAGAACAGTTTTCCCCGAGATATGCTTTCAAAAGCTTATTTGAAATCAACGCAACAGGAGAACAGCATATTATTTTTCTTTTTGGGTTTGCTTTTAACGTATTTATCTATAAGGTATTCCCACTGTGGAGTGGTGTTTTCTAAAACCACCCTGTTCTTTTTTATAAGATTCCATGTAGTAGATAAAATATGAGCGGGAGATCTGTATGGGCATTTACAATGGCCATACAGATCGGACGCGAATATTTTATCTTACTTGTGAAATGAATAGATAACTAAAACCATTGATATGCACGACATAAAATTTTAACCTTTGATTTCTCCCACCTTGGTATCGAGGGATGAATTAGTTTCTCACAAAAACATATCCCACATCGAGGAGACAATGTGTATGCAATAAGAGAGCAGAGCGTAGCGTGCAGAAAAACAGGTCCCACATGGAATAGATGGTGTGTACATAATAAGAGAGCAGATGTACTTTGTCATTTCACTCCTCCCGGGATAGGGGAAGTCAGTGATCGGTCGTGAGACTTCCCTCACTAGCTTAGCTAGTATTCTGTACCTGATACAGAATACTACTAGAGCTATAACGGACCATGGGGTCTGTATCGCGGACCATGGGCATGATGGGGTCTGTATATCGATACAGAACCTGATGTTTTATTAATCAGGTTTGTACGGGGGTATACAGAGGCGATCATGTGGTGTCATTCAGCACATGGGATTGGCTAGTACCCTTATGAATTATTAATGAATTTTACAATATCAATTATTTAATAAATACTCATTTAACCTATGATTAAGAATTGATATAAATAGTTTACCAAGGGCTGAGAGTAAGATGATGCCCCTATACTTATTCACATCCCTTTTTATGAATGGGGATATATGAATCCTAAATTACATTCTTTTGGGAAATCACCCGATGCTAGGATAATATTAAAGAGCTCTCAAAATAACGGAGTTAAACTGTCTTTACCATGTTTTGAAATTTCATTGAGAAATGTTTTCATGACCGGGTGATTAGTTGTTTTTATGGCGTCGCTAATCTCCTTAATTGTTATCTCATAATTAATGGCCCTTGCCTTGTGGAGCAATTAGGAATAGGGTTTACTTCCGCAGCATTTTGTTTTTTAAAGTGACTGTGGAATTCTTCTATTTCCACACGGCAACACTGTTTTTCCTTGTTGGAAATACTTTTAAATTTCCCCCCACAGTTTCTTTGGGCTTTTGAAATCCAGTTCTTTTAGACTCTCTATTTATCACATCTTGGTATTTTATTCCCGCTTTTTCGCTAATTTCGATCAGGACATTCGTGAATTTACTTGTGATAGAACTTGCTGATTTCGGTTCGTTAACGTCGAATTCATTGATTTTGCTTTCGAGTCTGGATTTATACTCTTTCGAGTTAAGGTTTAAAGGTTTTTGTCTTTTGAACTCTCGTTGAATATCAGACGGGGGTGCGTTTGATTCTTGCTTTGTTGTGAAAGCAACTGTTTCGGTTTGTTTATCTAAAGACCGTATGATATTTGACAATGATCAGATACAATTTCTTTAAGTTAACGCTCTCCAACCAATTATATGTAAGTAAGAATGCGAGAACTGCTAATTACGTAATCGATTAAACTACTACCATGGACCTTGTTCACACGGCGGCAATGTTTAATCCCAGGAGTATAAAAACCTTTGCACGCGTGATCTCGTTCTGAAATTACTCAGTACGAGGCTACACGTGGGAAATCTATTGTTTCAAGCCAAAATGGCCGCCGTGTGACAAAAGCCCATTGTATTGAAAACAGGTTTTCTTGCCAGTGGAATCACCTATTCTATTAAGTATTCTTAGGTTATTTTCAGTGCATTCTTCTATGAGTAACTTGCCTCTCTTGTCAGTGTTGTTTTTGTCTTGTGTGGAATGTCACAATCATAATCATCTGGTAAATCTAGATATTTACTATCATCTAGTAAAATCTATTCATTTAGCTCTCCTGTTCGCGCATTAAAATCTCCTTGTAGGATTATGTCTCCCTTGGTTGAAAATTTGGTTAGATCCTCTTCAAGATGTGTCGTCACCGTTCGCTTTTTCATAGTTATCTGGGTGGAAATATACAGTTCCGATGAAAATATCTCTCGCTATACGGAAGAAGCTCTTATTCAGTTTACACTATAGTATGTTATTATTTTTATGTTGTACGTAAGAAACGCCCTCTTTGATTCTGTTGTTAATGTATATTCCACCAGTGTCAATTTCAGTTTTACTCAGTGCGAATTTTTGAGAAGTGCTTATAATAAATGATTCAATGCTAAGATCAGATTCTTGACTAGCATGCGTTTCTACGATTCCAAATATATCATGGCGTTTTATTACGCTAACAACCTCATCAAACTTAATTTTGTTTCCCAATTCTTTACTTTTGTGACCATGTATATTCCAAATACCTAGTCGGAGATGCTCAGCGGGAGGATATGGTTATTGGCGAAGAGGCCCAGGCATATCATCATCATGATGTCATCCCCCCCCCCCCCCCCCCCCCCCCGGCAGTAACTTTGTTTCAGAGCTGAGCAGTTCTAGTATTTATTCGACCAGAAATTAGAAAAACAAAACAACCTGAATGTTTACTTTAATTTTTTTATTCAGCACAAGTCGGGCAGCGTCAAATCACCTGCTGTCCAATGGCACATGCGTGCGCCAGAGAAGAAACCGCTGGTCAACCTCGACAAAGAAGATCGTATCGCCGACCTTCAACATGCCGAGCGAGTTCGCCTGGAATCCCCGATCCAGGCTCTGAGCGAGTTCGACACATCGGAGCAGAAAAGGAGGCCCGATTTCTACTAGATGTTAAAGCTGATCGGCTTGTTACTGTTTTATTATAGATAACTAAAACTAGTTAGAAAATCATGTTCGAATTTCAAAGCCGACAACGCCATAATTACTAGAATCTGGTCAGATAGAACTGAGTGTCTTCGTCGTAGCGGTGAAAGTATGTAACTTTTGCAACAGCACCTTTTGCTCTGCCGGCCGAGGCTTAGCCAAAATAGATGCTGAGGGAAGAAAATGTTTTACATTAAACATGTTTCAGTAAGCTGACAAATTCATTCCTACGCTGAATAGAGCACTTTCCCTTTCCACTTCCCCCTAGGGAGCCTCCTTTTTCCTCGGGGGGAGGGGGACTCCCAAGCATTGTGTGGTCTAAATTCTATGTAATGGTTAAAGTTAAAAATAACATATTTTTTTAAGTACAAGTCATGAAGTCAATATTGACCACCATAAATGTGAAATAGGAATTTTCAAATTTCGAAAATCTTAATATGATAACAAGCGTATTCTTGACCACTGAATAATAGCCTGCGTTTTTTCGCTCGTTCCGATTAAATGTTTTAGCATAGCTAATAACCGAACTGTCACTTGTCAACATAGAGATGTAGATTTTAGAGGGTGAAGCAATAAATGCGATTGCAGAACGATGTTTCCAATGTTCGCTTCTGGGAGCCGGTTGCATAAATGTTAACGCTGGGCGTCACTGCTAATGTCCAACGTTAAATGAGAGAGTTTGATAGGATTGTTTGTCCGACGTAAGCAACGTTAATAGGGAACTTAAAGAATCCAAGTCATCCAAAATGCATTGCGCGCTCACAAGTGCGAATCCGCCATTTTGTATGCCAGGATAAATGGCGGCCATATAGGGAGTTTAGCAGTATAAGAGGAAAATCTGTTTCCATCGGCCTAAGTGTTTACGTTAAAGTCAATTGTATCATCAAGTTGTTTTTCAGAATTATCAGTCTTCGTGTGTATGTTATTATTTTAAAGTTTTAGTCGTAGTTAGTACGTGAAGAACGGCAGGCACTTTAGTCGCCATCCCCGAGGCCGAAAAAGTGCAAGGAGGAGAAAGGAATCGCTCCACGTATGTGCTATAGAACCAGAGAAAGGAAAGTTTTGGGATAAAAGGCCTTTCAAATAGCGAATATGATGAAATTTTACTCCAGAGTATCGCCGAGTTGCCGATGCGAAAGGTTTCAACAAGGAACCCTTTATGCTAGCTCGAGCAACACCAACAGCCTACAATACATGATGATCAAGTAAGTGTTGAATTCAATTGCTTGTTGTAACGTTTCTTTTGATTTTATAAGCTTATTTGGGAAAGATATATTTGCTAAAGTCTGAAAGTCTTGTATCTCATTCTCAGCTAAAATTTCGGGTGTGATATAACTCATCCAGGCTAGACCTAGTTTTCGATTTTTTTTCTCCCTCGTCCCTAGTGAGTTTTAAACATTTCTCCTAAGAACATGAATGTAATCCCATAATTTTTCTTCCTCCTCCCTAGTTTTTTTCTGGACATCTTTCCGTCTCCCTGGCATATATAGACTGACCCTCTCCGCTTTGATAAATTGCATTGTTTCTTTTTTAAATACATGCCATACTAAACTTTAAATGGTTGCTATTTACATTTAGGTAAACGCCAACACTTTCAGTCCACACCATTGAAGAGTGATGCAAAAGGATCCCAGCGTGATATTTCTCTGGTGGCAGTTTCAGAAAGGAAAGATTGAAAGGTCTTTCAATTTCACTGTATTGCTCATGCATTTGACCATGTATCTGTGTATACATAGAGACCCTAGTGGTATATAAAGGCCCTAGTGCATCCTCCTTTATATCCAATAAAACACTACATGGCTTAGTTGCTTCATCTGATTGGTCAAAATGTCATTAATGTGTTTTTGAATGATATATATTTATTATACTGGTCCACTGAGAATCCACTGGAATTGCACACTCTGGTTGGCAGTCCATATTTTGTTTCTCATCTGGGTGACTGTAGCTAATCCCAATGCTTTTCAAAATTACAGCTTTTGACAGTATGTTTACATAAATGTAACTTTTCATTTAACACTGTGTTCCTAATACATTTTTTGTTTTTATTGGAAGCCTCCAAACAAGGCCATGAACTACATAACTTTAGTAATTGCTTTTTAGATTACGCAACAGAATTTAAAAACTAAAATAAAAATCACAAGGAATAAGCTATGTGTACAATCTTGGACAAATGTGTTTTGTATTCTGGACCTCCCTGTTCATTCAATGTTGAAAGGGCAATTTTTATATTCAGCTTATTGTGCATAACTAGAAAACATCAACATTGAGCCAGGGGATGGGTATATAAGGAAAATTAAGGGTAATAATTTTCTTGTGTTTTAATCTCAAATGGATGTGCCAACCTATTTTGTCCAAGTTTGTTGGTTGATACTGATAACAAAATTGACTGCAAGAGGTATTGAGTATGGACTGAGACTGAAGGCCTAATAATTATTGTGTGGTTAATAAAAGGGGGAAACTAGTGTTAAACAGAGTAACAGTAAATAATTGAAAAGTTGATTACAAAAATTTATATAGAGTCCAATTGCATTTACAGACAAGGTTAAATGAACATAATACATGTATGGGCCTGGTATAGTAGAGAGGTTGTCCCTAGCGCTAGGACCACCATCATTGTCTATATACAAAAGTTTAATACATTGAAATATTTTGTACTATACTCAATTTCCATTCATACTAGCATGCCTTTTGATGTTCAACTAATTCTAATACAAGGATAAGGAATCTGAGATCTACTGTGGTTTCAATAAACTAGTTTTGTATTCTCACAGATGAGCTGGAACTAGCAATAAATGGAGGCTCTGCTGAATAGCTTTTAGAAACGTTCATCACATTGACTCCTCATCCAGCTCGTCTGCGAATACTAAACTTGCCTAATAAATACAATGCACGAGTTACCAGTACTGTCCTCCCCTTGCCCCACCCCAACATACCTAGGCACCTGTCCCAGGGGCATTTGTCAGAGAGGGTGGAGAATAGCACATTTTCGTTATGGCATCATTTTTTTTTTTTCTCTTTCAAATTTATCAATTCCTTTGAGAGTTCCAAGACTGATACAAATTCGAAGTAGTTGTAGTATGTGATGGCATCATGAAAATGTCCTGTTTGTCAGAGTATTTAATTACATCAATTTTTATACATGGTGGGGCATTTGCATAACTTAGCTGACACCAAAGGTGGTGGTTCACTCAAAAATATCAATGCCTGAGGGAGGGAGGGATAGGCTTGGAATTAATAGATACCTTAACAGTCTACATTTTGTACAATAATGAACACATTTGAGTACATCGCCCACAAAAAAAGTAACTAGTTTCGAAATATTTTGGTATCATGAAAGCATCTTATTAAAAAATAAAAAATATACATGTATAATTATTATTGTACTGTTATGGTTTTCTAACAAAAAGGTATATTTTTGGCATATAATCACTAATTGTGATTACTTTTGGTGGATCCTGTGATGTCATCAGATGAATCGACTCCCAAGAGAACTGGTACAATAACATCCCATAGGATTGAATTATGACACTGAGACAACACAGTCCTGCAATTCAGGTAGCTTTTATCCTAGTTTAATTACTGTGACTGCCTTTTGAAGAAACATAATTTAGACTCAACTATAACAAAATATAGAATTTGAGCATAAAGATGCTGTGTTAAAATGTTACTTGCACTTTAAATGTCCTGAAATGTTTCCAACTGGAGCAATGATAACGGTGGACCAATAATCCTAGTGATATAGCCCCTTTAAAAAAATATGTAGATACTAAAGTAATTGTTGTATCCAATGTATGCCCTGCCTGGTTGTGGATAGTCTTATCGGATCATGAGCACCACACTGGATGGTAGAACTCTGCGGTTTGCTCAACCCAGTTTTCCATATTTCCACAGGCAATATTACCTGTAGGCTGCCTTTCGAAATGAGTTACTTGAATAATCTGGTTCTTCTCCCTTATGCCACATCTAGTCCGAAAAACTAATGTTAGAACTTCTCGATCTAGGCAGATCAGTTACTAAATAGAGCAGATTTCAGATGAGTGGGACAAACTATGGCATGTCAGCAGGACAAAAACAATGGGAAATTATTTCAATGTCATGTCACGGCATGCCGTGGGGAACTATTAACTTAAGGTCATGGAAGTCTAGAGTTCGCTTGAACCACATGGTCAACCAGATGATAAATCCCCAGCGACCTGGATGGTGTACTTGTGCCATGGGGTCTGTATAGACCTAGAACAGATTTTGTATGAGTGGGGCAAACTACAGCACAATGAAATCCTGCTATGCACCTATCAATGTTAAGCCCGGGGGAGGGGGGTTTGGCAAGGGGTGGGGATGTGACATTTTTGCCCAAAAAAATGACAAATTCCCCAACCTCGGGAGAACAATCATGTTTGGTCAAAAATATCAAATATCTGCCCTGTCTTCCTTATGTTTCCTATAAATAACCCCACCCTGGGCAGGCAGCGTATGTCAAAATCCCCACCCTCGGGGTAGCCCTGCCTGTCAAATCCCCACCCCACGTACCCCACCCCTGGGCTTAACATTGATAGGTGCATTAACAGAAGTAGTTTTCGACAGTAGTTTTCATTCGTAAAAGGTACAACATTCGATATACGTTTATTTCACTCAAAACAAAAACAATAATTACTGAGTAGGCAGGACCTGAATAAACCAAGGGGTTATCGAGTCTAGTTTCTATTAAACAAAACTACAATTATATGCCGTGAGATAGAAGAGAAACACGTATAAATAAAGGGGAAAACGTATACCAATAAGTTCATTTAATATTAGATTTTGAGTGGATTCAAAAATATCATTCTAGAATTTATTTACAGTTTAATAAAGCAAAATCGATGCAAGTGACTATTCAACTGACCCCATTTCTGATCATCGTCAACAGAAGAAAAAGTATTAGCACATTTCATTTCTCACCTTTATTTCTCTCAGCATTTGCGACTTGCTCCTGGTGTCGAGCAAAGGCATTTGGATTACGATTTATAACTATAAGGCTAACTTTATTCTTGCATCCCGCCTTTTGGTACCGCATTTGCAGTAACAGCATTTTAGGGAAACACTTTTGCACGATGAACAACCCTTTGTTTTGGCACCTTTCTTCCTGCTGCAGGTGTTCTTGCAGGAGCAAACCTACAAATGTTTATTCGTATAAAAGTTCATTTTTAAAATAGATAATAACTAACTCAAATTTAAAGTATGATATTCCAAATAAAAACCTGCTTACCACTCGGTCAGAATAGCGAGTCGGATAATTTCTCCCAATGCGTTTGGTGATGGCTCGTTAGCATTTCGCTCAGGCTGAGCACAAGCAACTGCAGTTGGAGAGCCGTAGCAATTGTGTGAAGGACCAGGACGACTTTCATCTTCACCTGCTTTTATCTACAATACTTGAAGTGAACGATATCAATTCCCGGGTCTCTAACCTCCATTGCTCGATCGAGTTGAGTCCGTTGAAAGGTCCACGTCCCGTATGTAAACAATAACATGAGCGCGCAATGCCTTTTGGATGACTTGGATTCTTTAAAGTGCATATGAAGCTAAAATTAAGTTGTTCTAATTTTAAGATGCTTTCGAAATAAGGAATAATGACATTTTCCGTTTGTCAACATCTCTCGTTTCAGAGTTCAGGTTTTTGTAATATGCAAATGAGATGACCTATGACGTCATGTTGGTTGCACAGCCTTGGAGACAATTCACAAAATGAAGAACATCTGCAAATATTGGGTAAAAACTATTGAAACTTTGCACATATGTTGTACTTTGGAAAATACACATTGTACAAATTATATTGTTGCCATGGAAACACTCTGGCCCCCAGGCTTCCTCAACAAATAACACAAACTTCCCTAATTTCTCCTTTGTCAAACACAATTTTTTTGGTGTAGATCCAAAATAAGATTTGGAACAATGTAGGCATTGTATGTGAGTAGTTTAAGCAACTTATTTTTTCTAACAAGTAAAGAAATTGGAATTTTATGTTCAAGGTGAAAGGTGCGTGAGACCATGAGTGTTTCCTTGGCAACACCATAATTTGCACAATGTGTACTTTCCATAGTGCCATACATGTGCAAAGTTTCAAGTTTTTACCCAATATTTGCAGATTTGTCTCCAGGCTGTGCAACTAGGCCTGAGCGGATTGTGCTCCTAAAAGTGGCATATTATGCCGCTAGCACTGCTCCAAATTTTGTCGAATTATGCCCAAATTATGCCAAAGTTCAAAAATTATGCTCGTAGATTACACAATTATGCTCACAAAAAAACGTTTTTCGAAGACGGCCGGCATTAGTTGATGCGCGGCATTTTTAGTTGTTCACACAACATTTTATTAGGTGACCTATTTTTCAAAGGTTAAGTCACACTTATAAAGTCAAAACCAGAATAGATAACTAGAAAGTGAAATTCAGGTATTTGCTTTGGAAAAATTTAGAATCTAAGCAAAATATACCAGCTAATAATTAGGAAAGGCACTATAAAAGCAATAATAGCATTGCTTTTGGCTTTAATGCTTCAAATTATGCTACAATCTGGTAATTATGCTCGAGCAGTGCTTCTTTGAAAAATTATGCTCGTTTGCTTCAATTATGCCAAAAATTATGCTAGCACAATCCGCTCAGGCCTATGTGCAACCAACAAGACGTTATAAGTCGTTCATTTGCATATTACAAAAACCTGAAGATGTTGACAAACGGGAAATGTCATTATTCATCATTTCGAAAGCATTTTAAAATTATCAACTTAATTTTCGCTTCATTTGCACTTATCAATCACGACGGCATAAAATTACAAAGTACAATAACTACTCGTGCCTTCACTTAACCGTTGTTTGGAAAACGTGAAACCCCAAAATTTTCGCGAAGCTCCCGCGCAGGCCGAAGTGCGGAAAATTGAACGACTTCCGGTTTCTCTCGCGCCCGAATCTCGACGCGAGGAACTGGACGCGTGACGTCACGCGACTTTCCTAAAGGGCAACTCGTGGAAGGTCTGAGCTATTTTGGTATATACTAAAAATCACGTGACCGATGATGTCATCACTAAGTGATTTGTGGGGATCCAATAGCCCACTTTCGCGATATGCTTTACTTGTCACGCACAAAGGTTTCAATACGAGTCTCTGTGCTAAATTAAATTAATTATTTTCTCTGTGAAAAGAATAAATTTAAATTAGCACGGAGCCTCGTATTGAAACCTTTGTGCGTGACTAGTATAGCATATCGCGGAAGTGGGCTATTGCATGCATGTCCAAGTTTCAACTATCTTATTAGAAATGAGGGAGATATTGGCATGTACTTAAAATCACGTGACCGATTACGTCATCACTACTAAGTGATCGATAGGGAGCCATTAACATGTCTGTCCAGGTTTGAAGTGTCTGGCATTAGATGGGCACCGTCCTACATTATCTCCAGCATCGAATCTTTTCGAAACCTTGGACGGTCATTCGGAAAGTAACGTCTAGTCAGAAAAAAATGACGAAAAAATTATCTCGTATCCTCCTAAACCCAATAACTCGTTCTGCACATGCGTGCATCCACTAGTTAAATTACTGTGTGTGGAATAAACGACCTATTTATAGCTTGATTACGTCTAGAACCTTCGCTTGATAAAGACTAATTGTATTGACGCATGCAGTCTAAGTAGTTCTGGAACTTCCAACCTAACACGGATTGTGATACTTATTTAGTGTAGCCATGGATCATCATGTAGCTAAATCAAATTGATCTTTAAATCAAAATGCCCCGCTAAACTTTGAAATCACATATTGAAGAGGTTAAAACCAGTTTTTATCCGGTCCACCTCGGCGCAGAATTTAGTTTTTGGGAATCTAACGCTAGCCAAATGTTTTATCAAATATAAACCAGTGCATGATTCGGAGGTCAACTGGCTGGAAGATCGATCAAAGAAAACACGGCCGGGATTGAAACCATGGCCCAAGGAGGATTTGGAAGGCCTTTCCAAATTGTCACTTGACCAGATCATTCTGCGTCAGCCAGATTTTACGCCTGAATATCTTGGAGATCGGACCTCGGCAGCAAACATTTTCACAAAACCAAAGTTTTTCAGGGATTTTGACGTAAATTTACGCTACCTTTGACCTCCCTGTGATTTCTGGCTAAGATTTTATAATGAAAGCCTTAGAAAAATGAGAATGCAGACTTATCTATAATTTGAGTGAAAAGTTTTCAATTTTAGTTTGCGCGCTATGACTCAATCTGAGCACGTCACTTCGAAGAACGTCGGCGCATGCGCTCTGTTTGTTTTTTTCATTTTTCCGTTTTCTCTTCTTCTGAACCTTTTGCACTGATTTTCATTTATTCTACCAGTTATTTAAAAAAATATATAATTTATCATTATTTTCGGGTCGTTACTTCAGTTCTGATAATTGGAAGTTCCGCTTTTAGGCTTGCCTAAATATATATATATATTATAGGTAAATTCACAACCTCGTACCCAGGGTCTTCTCGGTCAGATCCAAGATGGCGGCTACTCAGAGAGAAGACCCAGGTAAACGCTGAACTGTCACGTATTCTGATTGGCTCTTCGATTAAGACGCAAGGGTTCTTTTTATTGGCCAAACGGACTGAATCCAGAGAGATGAACTTGTATATAGTTTAGATTGCTCAAATTTTATCAATAAAACGATTTTAAATAACCTTAAAACACGTTGTGTAGATAGAGCAATAGACCCTTTGCATAGCCGCCATGTTGGTGTACAGGTAACAATAGATTCCTCGTTAGCTTCTTTTGTTCTGTACACCAACATGGCCGCCATGCCCTTTGTCATTTGAATCTCAGGGATTGAGTGCAAACCATCTATAGATGAAGTGCATTACTGGGTAGTTTTCTGGTAAGGTTCATCAGTGGGAAAGCCAGGAGAAGCCGTTAAACCTGAACATGTGCTATCGATCGCTTCGCTTCAACGCTAACGAAAAATGAACGGCTTTTTAGGATTCTCTTCTAGCTTAGATACATCCTGGTAGCTTTGTGATACCTTTCCACTGGTTCTTTATCCAAGTAAACTCCATTTCAAGCCATTAAGCAGACCTGTTTTCACTGCATCGTTCGCCGCGTGGAAATACCGTTAATCTCTTCTCGCTCACTCCGGATTGGGATACCTATGGTTTGTAGACGTCATGAACTATTCCCATATTTAGCTTGGGCGCCATCTTAGATCGCCAAATCACGTGACAAAATACTCCCAAAATGCAAAATCTGAGTATTTGATCACGTGATCCAGCCTTTACCAGGGTCTTCTCTCTGAGTAGCCGCCATCTTGGATCTGACCGAGAAGACCCTGGGGACGAGGTTGGTAAATTCATTGCCTGACGAGGGAATTCCACATTAAATTTCACTTGAAACTTTCAACTATTCTTTAGAACATAAAGCAAAAATGAGGTTGAAACTCAACCATAATTTTTTACGGCCTTTCAAAGTTGAGAAGCAGGACATGTGGCCGTATTTGGGGGCCTGGAGACTAGTGACATGTATGCAGTAAGGCGTCCTTCCAATTTCTTATTTCTGCGACTCTTGACAGCTCACCACATGGTAAATATCTAATGAAATATCAAAGTTGGTAAAATTACTAATTTCGATGTGCTCTTTCTTTTATTTCATACTGATAAGACTATAACAGGACAATTTTTCTTTTTGAATTCTTTTTTTTTATTCAGATTTTCTAACTCCTTTGAGAATATCAAGACAATGGTCTAGATTAGAGGAACAAAAGAAACCGTGCAAAGGATTCTGGTAGATAATCCAATTGACGTCACAACTCCAGGCTCTCACCAAGACTCTCGCTGACTTCCAACTGGAAACAGGGACCCCAAAACGGATGTTTTCCCTAACTTCGACGCCACAAAAATCGTCGAAGTTAATTTTTTTCATTTTTTATTTTTTCGAATTCTTAGTCAGAATGGATGTAAAAAATATTTTTTTGGGGTCAGTATAGGCACTTCAACGTTACAGTTGTTTGAAAGTGAGGGAACGTGCTGTGCTGGGAAGCATGCAATCATGTTTTCACTTTTCTATACATTTGTCTGTAAATTTCGCCGCGGACTTTGACTCGTTACAATGTATGGAAAACTGAAAACACGATTGTTTGTACGCTTCCCAGCACAGCTATATCGTACTGGGCCCGGTTGTTCGAAGCAAGGTTAAGCGCTAACCCAGGGTTAAATCGCTAACCCTGGGTTAAACTGTACAGATTACAATTACAGATTTAGCGCTAAAGTTAACCTTGCTTCGAACAACCCAGCCCTTGTCTATAGTGTGGCTGTTTGCAACGGTTCCTGATTATCACTCATGCTGTTTAACACTCCATGTTCTAACAGTTTCAATTCTAAACGGACACATGGACAACGATGAGGGTCTCCCAGGGGTTTCGGGGAACAAGGGAACATGCCAAAAAATCAGTTGGGAACAGGGAACAAACTAAAAATATATCGGGGAACAAGGGAACATGAATAGAGGTTTTAGGGAACAATTTCCATTATTCTAAATGGAAAAATTGACTGTTTCCCTAGAAACAATTTTGGGAACAAGGGAACAAAAGGAAATTTTCGTTGGGAACAAGGGAACAAGGACCCCCCTGGTTGACCCACAACGATGGAATTAGGGAATGCTTTGATGAAGTCTTTCGCAACGCATTTAGTTTGGGAGGAGTCTTTGTGTTGATGGTTGGGATTCCTGTGGATTTCAAACGTATTTTGCCTTGTTAACCTCAAATTTGCAGGATGAATGTAGCGTTAATTCTAAATATTTTAACTTTATTCCATGATCCTACAAATTTGAGGTAAACAATGCAAAATACGTTTGAAATCCACAGGAAGCCCAAAACCAATTGAGGATGGCTCTGAACTCGAATTGAATGTTATTGTGTTTGATTTATACTCTATCTTTAACCATATATAAGCCCCTAAAGTGGTCTTTGCCGTAAGTAATCACGAACTGTTAAAGGCTCCAGTTCAGCACACAGTGGTTTGGATCAGTTGTATAGAGCAGGTTTCAATTGAGTGTCGAAAGTTCCCTGTGATTGCTTTGGTTTTGTGTCTACTTTATAGCTTTTCTATTTGTTGTGAAAAAAGGTTTTGTAATCAGTCAGCGAATCAAATTCCAGAGTAAAACCAATCGTGGGCAATCCTTTATGTAGGACGACACGATTTTTTACCAAAAATATAATAGAATACAACACAATACAATTCAATACAACAATAGAACGCAACACAATACAATACAATTTGGTAGCAATTCGTGTCGTCCTACATGAAGGGCTGGCCCAATCATGGTTTTGGTCCGTCACGCCATCAATCCACGATTGCGTTTACTTTTCCTCCTGATTGGTTGCTTTCTCGTGCCAGTGAAACCAATCGGTATTCACTTTAGTTCGTGATTGGTTCGTTGAAACCTTCTTTGCCGGCATTCAGTTATAGCCGCCGATAGGATTGCAGCACGTTATGGCGTCGTTAAGACATTTGGGTCTCGAGCCGTAGTCAAAACGGAACCGATAGTTCTCCTCTATAGTTTCTACAGTATATCTATATTCTATAATCTGGCTGAAAAGGATATGAAGTTGTGGGAGAGAATTATTGATCCACGTACCACAACTGCCTTAGCCGACTTACTCCCTCCTGTGAAAACACGCAAGCTTCGAGACAGGGGACATTCTTATATTCTTCCTCGTGTAAGAACAGAACGCTTTAAGAGCGTTTTCATAAATAGATGTTTATTCAGCCATTTGTAATCCAAAAACGTCTGTTGTTTGGAATTTGTTTCCTTGATTATCAATAAAGACTATTATTATTATTACAGTGAATTTGGCCTTTTAAAACATGAATGGCTTTGTTGTTGTTCTGTTACCCGTTTCTATACTACTGATTCGTGCCTTTACTTGGCGTTAGCGGCTCACCGGTGAACGAATATCCAATTCCTAATTTTCTAAATTGCCAAGGGTGTGGCTTTCGATTATATATCATATAGACCCTATGCATAAGTCCTGGTAACTAGCATGTCAATGAGGCCGGTAGGTCCTCTGGAATGTTGAAATTGAAGCGCCCGGGGAGATTGTGAAATGCACTGAACGAATGTTCAGTGAAACAATGCCGTTAATTTGCTATGCGCCTGGCTGATTGTACTATAAGTAATGTTTAAAGTCCGACAATGAGGACTGGACGGGGATTTCAAGTCCGCGCAATTTGTTCCAGTCCGAGGCGCAGCCGAGGACTGGAACTAATTGCAAGGACTTGAAATCCCGTCCAGTCCGAAATTGGAGGACTTTGAACGACTTCAACTCCTCATTAATTATTCGGGAGGAATCAAAGACAAATAAAAGTTGCTGGTAGTTTAGTATTTTGCAAGGAAAACTAAAAAATATCGAGAAAATAGGGCTACAAATTCTTTTAATCACTGTTATTATGAAGAGCAAAGTTAATTGAACAATCAGTGCTATTCAATTGCCTTTTGTTCATAATGCAATCAAATATTTTTTAAAGCATAGTCTCTCGGGATATGTTAGCTGCATTACCTGTTACAGTTACTGGTTTCAATTAAGCTAGTTCAGTGTTAATTGAACAAAACTTTATTGAGCAATCATAATAATAATCAGTGCTATTCATGCCATTCGTACATATTGCTTTCAAGTAATGATGTTTTCTAAAGGCATAGTCTCTCGGGATATGCTAAATCAAGCCTGCGTTGCGAGTTACAGTTTTCCGGTTCAGTTCAGTGCAAATCCAGCATGGCGTCAAGAGCAACCGATTCCTCTGACGAGTTTGAGCCTCCACTAAAGCGGTTCAGAAAACCTCTAGCGCCGAAGGAACAAGATTTAAAATTGAAAAATGCTATCCCAAAAGCAACATTATACAAGAATAACTGGGCAGTGAACATCTTTACTGAATGGCGTGATAATAGAGAAAACAAGATGGCCACTTTTGAACCCAAAAGTCAGTCAACATTTGTACCTCACGAGGAAGTTGAAAACTTGGATATTAAGCCATGGGAAAAAATGAGTGTGCCGTCACTTAATTTTTGGATTTCCAAATTTCTCCAAGAGGTGTGCAACAAGAAAGGAGAGAGATACCCGGCAAAAACTCTGTATCAGATTGTTGCTTCCCTAAAAAGATATTTGGAGTCGAGAGGCCGGTCGGATGTAAATATGATGAATAAATCAAATGAAAGGTATGCTGTATACATAGTATATTATATGCATGTTCTATTAGAGGTATTACTCAAGTTGTTCCAGTAACTGGAAATTTTTCCAGTTACTACGAAT
The DNA here is from genome assembly GCA_030867875.1 of Actinernus sp. WN-2022. NCBI lineage: Eukaryota > Metazoa > Cnidaria > Anthozoa > Actiniaria > Actinernidae > Actinernus > Actinernus sp. WN-2022. Next base: position 11,280,796 of record JAOWCC010000577.1, on the reverse strand, counting down.
AGGACTAGACCAGGTATCCAGTGTCCTCAAGGGATTAAAATCAGACCATTGGATTGGCTGAATACCTCGTGAATAATTAATGAGGACTTGAAAGAAAAATAAAGGATAAATGAGGACAGATTAGCAACATTTTACAATCATGTTCAACACGTTTCACACCTGCTAGTATTTGAACTTCAACATTCCAGAGGACCTATCGGCCTCTTTTTCGTGTTGTGACCGCGCGAGTTCTGCATAGTGTGTAAAGCTCCACGGATACACCAATTTGCTTTGGCATTCTCATCAGATTACGACGCGGACCCAAAAGCACCACGGGAACATAAACAACCCGGTAGTAGTGCTACCATTGATCTTTCAAGAGGTTTAATATATAATATGCATCCATTACAGTACGATTACAGAAAGACGGTTAATATATTAGTTTGCTGTGATATTCAAGAGAGCAAAATAGCAATCTCGTACCCAGACGCCATTTGTTTCTTACCGTGCATGCTCAAGATTGGGTCTGGGTATGAGATTGGCAAAATAGCGGGGTGACACCAAGCCAAGTTATTTTGTGTCATTAGGAAATTAACGCTATTTTCCGCCATTGACTGTAGATTGTTCTCTTCCTGTCACAAGCTGGATCAACTGGCCTCGTTATGACGCCTTTATGAATACGGTTATTAAACAGGTGTCAAATTGCCATACAGGTATACCATAAGATCCGGATGCCTTCAGGAGTTAAGTTTGTAAGAGTTTTTGGATCCATTAGTAGTTACACTAGATGTACCCATTTTATTTTATTTAGGTTTAGATTTGCACCGTGACATTTTTGAAAATAATTTTATTAACCGACAATTGATCGTTTGCATTGACGTCACAATAAAATTTTCCTCAAGAAAAAAAACTTATATTAGTAAAATACTTTAATGCTGTGTATAGAGCAGGTAAAAACATAGAAATGACCGAAATTTTGGAGCAATATAGTACTTCGTAACCGAGCTGTCGGACAAATAATATTCGAACAATTTAGAGTAGTATACGGCGGCCATGTTGGTGTACAGCTTTGGTACACCAAGATGGCGGCCAAAAACGTACTCTAAAATTAAGCTGTTTTTCTTATCAACATGATTAGCATTCACTTCATAACACTTCACATATCTCTTTTATAGGTTTATCAAGTCTAAAATTTGAAATTGGCCGAAATATATGGATTTCCTTGACATTTAGGGAACACGCTGACCTGGCTGTCACAAAATTCAAAGTACTGTAACTCAAAAACAAATCACTGTATCGACGTAAATTTTTCGAAGAATACCGATATCTAAGTCGTATTAAAACAGCAGCTTCATATATCTCTTAGTTTACACTTTAGAATTTTGATGACGTCACATACAAAGGATCTATACAAATAATTACTACCCTCTCCCATTGAGTTTTTGATAAATTAGAAACGATATAATCCTTCTGTGATAATGAGAGCATAAGTATATCCGTTTTCACTCTAAAATTGAATATCGATTATCTACACCATGGAGTCATTTTCAATCAGTTCAGTTCTAAGCCAGCGACAAGGAAGATGCCGTGATTTTTATCCGCAATCTAGAGTGGGTTGTTTGATTTGGGATAACTGTGGTGCGATCCACAGGTAACCCAGCATTGAACTTGTCAAAAAGACAACAATAAAAATATATTCCCACCGGTATCTGAGACCGACACCGCCGGCAAAACGTCACCGGCATGCGCTATTGATGAGCCTGTCGCGCGGACGTCTTCCTAGTTTCCCGCCGAAACTAAAAGAAAAGAGAGGTAGTATTAAATCACCCGTTTCTAATTTTAAGTACATACAAGCGTATATACGTGAAACGTTCCGCGAAAAACAAGAAACCTACTTAAAAGCCTCGAAACATCAGCTTACCCACGGCGGTTAGCATACCTTAATCGACTGAGGAAATCAACCTTGTCAGATTAAACAGCATGCGAAAATAAATAATCCTGTGAAATTTGAGTGTTATAGATTTCATTGCTTTGTATGAAGCCTTACCAGCCTCGTTTTCGTGTTTTCTCAAAGGTTTAAATGCTAATAACTCTGGAACCAATTGTTATAAAACTACATACTGTCATCAACTTCTTGCTGTTCTTTCAGGTGTTTATCAATTTTTCTGTATTTCTTTAAATTCAGAATTTATGCTAATTAGGCCACGCCTTTTTGCATTAGGTATATAATTGTTTTACTAAACAATCTTGAACTCGAGCCTTCGTTCTTTCGGCCAGCGGAGAATAAAGTTTTGCAGCGGTGTGCCTAAAATAAGTTCCAACAGTGGCTATATTGGGAGAAAACAACGCTTGTACACGTCGACTTCAGTTGAATGGAATTACAAAAGACATCTAAGGTATTATACCAGGGTGGGTTAATCTTGTACAATGCGTTTGGTACGCGTGTCAAAGCGTCCCCAAGGGGTGGGGGTGGGTACTCCAAGCTAAAAGTTGTGGGAGTGCATATAGAAAGTGAATTTATGGGCGTGATCGCACAATTCAGTGGAGTCGCGGTCACCTCACTATTGTGTTCGTTTGTGTCATAAGGAAATTAACGCTATGTTCTGTCATCGACTGTAGATGTTTCTCTTCCTGTGACAAATTGGAACAACTAGCCTCGCTTTGATGCCTTTATGAATGATGCCAATGGACCACACGATAGTTTAGACATGTGAACCCCCCTGGACCCCGCTCATGAGGGGACAATCAGCCCGAACCAGTAACCCATCTAGTGATCAGTAAAATCTTTTCTTTGAATCCTCCCGTTGTTTCTGGTAGAAATAATATCCGATGCCAAGGCAAACACACACGATGACGACAAACCAGAACATCCAGCTGAAGATTTTGGTTGTTCGAGAAGAGAAACTACCCTTGACATCTTGAACGCGATCTGAACAAGAAGAGAACACGGATAATAATAAATAAAGTGCAAAGGAACACAGGACAACCTGTTTATTCAACAGATCAGATTATTTCAGGTACCCTAATACTCCTATCGTTGTTATTATCATTATAGATGTATTCACTTATATATAAGAGTATTTATAATAAAGTTGTTGTTGTTGTATATTGTTGCAAAACATTAAAAGTTTTTCCTTGACAAATCTCCTTGTTCAAAAGCTGGCATGCCGAGTTCCAAACCAAATGCACTTCAAGAGAAATGACTTTGGGAATGATAAAGAGAGCAAGCACTACTTATTTCACACATTATTCTTGTCTTTAATACCTCTGTAGTTCGCTGCCCCATCGGCATGGGGTACTATATTGTTGTAATCCACTTTCTTATCGTCCTCAGTTTTCGTTTTCTCGGCTTCAGGGATGTCAACTTCATATAGCTTCAAAGAGATGACATCATGATTATCTGAGAAGTGAAGTCTGACGAGTTAGTAAACAGCAGGTTACTGTATAGTACTGTGTATTCAATATTAGCGTAGGGGCACCCAACTCTTTTCCTCTGACGAAGGACTAACGCTCGAAACATCAGCTGCTCAATACACTTCTCAACGCGGTTGGCAGACTTTCAGTTGATTATTCCCCCGCCGATGCAGACGTACATTGTATGCTTTGAAATGTCATTTCATTTACTTCTAAAGCACTTATAACGGTTGTTCAACGAATTTCAAACTGCGCTTGTAGATGTTTTAGCTGTTCGGTAAACCTAAGGCAACTTAGATCGTTTTAGGACGCTTGTATTATCATCCCGAAATTCTTAGGTGTGCCCAGGAGAAGTCGTGACGAAAACATAACATTGCGACTTAGGCGCTGTGTCACGATGAGAGACCTTTACATTAGATGTCCGGGCCGGACACGGTCATTATCAGCGATTTTCACATGAACTGAGGAACCTCGCACACACGTGGGATGGTTAAGATCAAAGCAAGTATTCAAAAATGACTAAAACTGTGTAAATATAAGTCTTCATTTAAAATATTGAGAAAATACTTTCAAAAAAGCATTGAAGGAGGGGAGTTTAACTGCTTTAACTGTTTGTAATCAATTAACAGCCACTAATCGAACACTGACTCCATATATGCGTATAGTACCACGACATTGCCCCTTTAACACAATTCGGACGTTTTCAGTTCTTTCAATTTTACATTTTAGCCAAACAATTTCGAAATACCAAAAAGTTTAGATAACCTGCCACCCGGACAGAGGTGAAACAAGGACTGGGCCTTTACTTTAATTAACAGTTGAACATGTTGGTAGCAAGCTCTTCAGAAATTTGTTTATATTATTATTTGCAAAAGAAGAAAATTCAGATCTGTTAAGATCTCATACAGTAGCCTTGGGGATATTATTCCCGGAAAATTGCTTATTATTCTATTAGTTTATTACCAAAAAGTACCTATTATTCTCCTCACACATAATCCTAATTATTCTCAAATTTTCCCTATTATTCCCGTTTTAATTTTCAAGAATTTCTCAAAATTAATGAAATTATAATTCATTATTAATCTATTTATTCAATTATTAATCTCATCCGCTAATTAAAACAACAACGCAGAGAAACAAGTTCAAAACATTGAATGGACATAACCCCTAGCATAACAGCTGTTCCTTACTGCGGCAGTAAGGAAACGTGAGTGTTATTCTTTCGCTGACCAGTTCGTACTTCGCTTCTTGCAAATATTATTAGATTATTCTTTTTTCCTATTATTCCGGAATAATTCCCGATTCTGTTGTGCACCTATTATTCCCGAAATTATACCGGAACAATTTCTCAAAGGCTATATATAATACAGTTACCTGCAAGTTGTCCAGTGGCAGCAGAAACACCAAAGAACAGGCCAGTTGGAAGTTTGACACCACCGACGTCCAAACACTCACGCCATTCATTCTTGTTATCTACGTCAACCAAAACCTGAAGAAGTAGGGAAAATCACAACAAAAATAAATACTATGGATAAGCCCATAGAACACTCTATGGACCGGTCAAGTGGTAGACTGCAGGTCTTGTGTGCAGGTAGTTGCATAGAACACTATATGGATCGGTCAAGTAGTAGAGTGCAATGCGCCTGCATTCCTGACAAACATGAGCATAAATATAGGATTAAAACTCGCCGGAACCACTTCCCATAGAGGGAAAGTGAAATCAACCTTGAAGGGGGTGGGTGGGGTGCCAAGATTATTGCTAATGACACATTGGGAGCATGCATGTCCCTTTATACACCCCAGCCAGCAATGGGAGATGGGCCTTACGACAACGCGCAGCTTCGCACGTGCAGAGTTCATTAATGAACTCTTCTCAGCAGAATATAAATATTCAATGCTTAGCCAAGATAACAGAGGGCTGTTTGGATTTGTTGGCTATGTGTCTAGCGTACGTACGCATTCTAAACTGCACATGACAGTACATTGTGCCACTATCATCATAAGACATCCTATGTGAAGTGTATTTGAATTTAGTATATACCACACCAGTGAATATCACTTTTCGCGCGCTCTGATTGGCTACTCAAACAGTGAATATGATATCATATTCACCTCTGAGCGAAGCAGCGATCACCTCGCGCGACTTTTTGTCCATTTGTCTGTAATGCAGCGACGTTTCATGCATGTGATTAAAACTGCAATCAACATTTAAGCCCTTTTAAACGAATTAAGTTCAAAACTCCAATTAAGTTCAGTGATGGCACGGCATGTTTGAAACGGATCTTAGTTTTCTGTAACACGCAACTTTATGATCTATTCTCAGCTGCTTGTGTTGCTTCTTCCTTCTTTTAGTATTTTTTCAAGTTCTCGCTAGCTTGTTTCATTGAGATCTGTAGATAGGGATTCCAAATCTGCGAGAGGTCCATATCCGCTAGCAACCCCCAGGGGTACGATCCGCTAGCGTATAATTGGACACCGGCTCCCAATGCATTTCAGAATTGCATGCATACACTTACCGTTAAACGTTCTTGTGATCCAGAGTAGCGAATGAGAGTAAACGTGTCATGTTCTTTACCCCGAAACTGGGCCTGAAATGTAAGTCATTATCAATAAACCTTAGATTAGTCATCAAAGATATTGATAGAGAGTTTGATAAAGGAACGTACATGTATACAATAAAACAATCCAACAATTCAAAAAATATATTTTAAAGTATTAGTGCAAAATGTATCTTACTGAGCACCCCTCGACTTGACTGTGAGTTCCATCCCTATCGTGATCATAGGTAAGTGATCCATTGCCAACCATGGCTGATATGTAAGGGTGTTCATGCTATACAGGTTGGAAATTGATATATACAACATTACCATGTGTTAAACTACAGGTCTACCATCTATGTGAGAGTATAACACTAAAACTATTAACTACAGGTCTACCATTTATGTGAGAGTGTAACACTAAACTATTAATTAATTCAGGTAATTTGTTCCTGCATGGTGTAATGCAGACTATCGGCTGTGGGCACTTAGTTGAAGAAATAGGTACGAAGGGTATTAAAGTGCATTTTTAGAACCCCTCTTACAAATTTTATACCAATTAATGCACTCTTCGATCTGTGAAGAAAGTTTTGGTTTGCAGAGAATACTCTGTTCTACACTCGTTTTAAATCGTGAAAATTTGACCTTTCTTGACCCACGACCGCATAAGTAAAAGCCTATCATCTAACTAATTCGACTTTGCAATAAAATACTTAAAATGTTGACTAAACGACCTTTTTTTCTTTACTAACAACTCACAAACTATATTCTCTATAAATTGTTGTGATATAAAGGGGCCATGGAGAATAATGCATCAATCATATGATGTCACCCCAGGCTAGAAATCGACCCAGGCTTTTACTTACACAGTCATGGGTCAGCAAAGGGGGCCAATGGCTCCCCTTTCCCAAGGAACTGCCCCCACCCCACCACTCCCTTCACCTCACGTCAAGACCTGATTTAATTTATGCACTGGGTATCACTCACTGGGTTACAATATAAACACACTCACCCTCCAAGTCTTAAACATTTGTTTTCTGGATTTGCCTGACATATACCGTATTACCCCTATTTTTGTTTACACTTTTCCCCATTTCTGATTTTGCCTGACCTTAGCCCCAAACCCTATCATACGTCAGTTGGTACTATATGACAAAAGTAGCTGATGACTGTTATCTTTTGTTCATTTTCAACCAACAATAAATATGGCCATCATGCAATCCACCAAAAATATTACTGGAAAGAAAGACTATAATTTGCTGATCTAAAGCAAGGCTTTCCAAAATACAAATGACTCATAAAATATACACAGCCGTATTACATGCCTAACTGACTAATAACCTATATTATAATGATCTGTCTACACTACTGGTAATTTAAGTGCAAAAGGGTTTCAAAAAGAAAATCTAACTAAGTACAATGTAAGGGATGGTCATTAATTATGGGGAGAGGGGGGGAGGGTGAGGAAAGGGCAGTGGCCTGAGTTATTTTTTGTCTGAATTCATGGGGGCAGTCTCCAAAAACATGTGTTACTGACCCCATCCCATTATTAATGACTATTACCTAATGTTCTATATTTTAATTACTTACACTATGCTCTCCATTGTGATTGCTGTAAGTATCAAAGAAGACTCCTAGTCCAAAGAAATTTGATATACTGCCAAAGGCTGGGCCTATGAACAAAAGTATTTGATAGATGTATTAATGTCACTCTTCGCTCAGTGATATACCAGCGCGATTTGGATGCATAAACAAAAGACAACACTGTGTTTGTGGCGGTAAATGGGGGAGACATGCCCAGCCGATAGCGTGATAAGGCTGGCGTGACGACTTTTTGTGCTCTAGCTCTTATATAACACTGTAACCATCACCTTGGCCTTTTAAGCCTCACTCATCTCCAGCACGCCCGTGCTGGATTGGATAAGGGTATTGGCAGCGCAGGCCTTGACCTTGAAGACCTCACTCATCTCCCCAGCACTCCGCGTGCTGGATCGAACAAGGGTATTGGTAGATCAGCAAATGCAAGAAACGCACTGCAAGCTCGCAGTGGCCGCTCAATAAAATGCCACATAAAGCAACCCCTACATGCTTGGGGAAGTCGCCAGACAGACTTAACCGCTAACTGAAGGGATGATGACCCCAGTTTATTACTATAACTTCATCTAGGAACTACATGCAAGTACTATTACTGTGTCATAAGCAAATACTGAAGACTACAATATCAAGGGAGGGTGGGTGGGCAAAAATTTGTTAACATCGTGTACTGCTTTTGGCCAACTCCCCAAAGTATGAGAAATACTTTGACCCTGAAGCTTTATTTACCCAGACAAGTTTGTGTCATGTGACTTTGCTAACCAATGCTACAGTCTGTATTATATTGATAGTAGACGTCACAAGCCTGGAATGGAGACATGAATCCTCTATTGAGTTACTGAATACGAAAACACCCAATCACATGTACCCTTAGAAATTGCTAGCCGAGCAACAGACAAAGTGGACTTTGGAGCGGGTAAACACCCGACGCCAGACTAAACATACCAACGTAACCGGAGGCCAAGGGCTTACGGCTCCATTAACTAATATTAATAACCCAGATCGGGTCATTAATTTGACAAACATTAAAAAGGAAACATAAAACAAATCCAACATGGCTGATCTTAATTGAAGTAGGAAGGTTGGAAGCAAGGTTCCTTAAAACACACATATATAGGGTTTTTAGGGTTTTTAGGATCACTAAACACAGCCAAATGATGCTTCTCCCTATATGAACTAATCCAAACCCTAACCCAACAATTAAAAACACCCTAACCATCAATGAACATATTAAGTGCTCACTAATGTAGGGTTTTCAGAGCTAATCACAAATTTAGGACAAAGTCACTTACAACAGGCTGTAATCCTTCTCCAATAATAGTCATGTGAACTAATCCAAATCCTAACCCAACAATTAAAAACACCCTAACCATCAGTGAACATAAGTGCTTACTATCTTGAAAAAAGTCTAACATTTTTGCACCAGGGCTTAAAATTGAACCACAATAATATATAAATGTATAATTATAATAATAATATATAATTACATTTGTGACTTAAGCTTTACAAACCCTAAAATATTTATTTACCTGGGAACATCTGTTCTGGTTAGTTTTTTTGGGGGGGGGTTAGGGTTTTGTTTGGGTTGGAATCAAACTTTTTTGTTTGGCATGTTGAGAATTCGCTATTATCGCACTTCGGCCATCTTGGATTCAAACAAGGCTTCCGGGTTGTCGGTTATGTAGCGCTTACTATTTGCTCTGTTGTTGGTCGCGAGTTTGGATGAAAAAGCTATTTCATCTCCACTTCTGTAATTCCAATTGTACAAATAATAGTCAGAAAAGAAGATCTAGGGATTCTTTTCACATATTTGATACCAATGAACAGCTCTAAAAGCGATGGAGTTTGAAAATAGGCGGAGATGTCGTCCCATACTTCAGACATCGATAAAATATCCAGTGAGTAAAAAACAGCTGATTATAAAAGACTTCTTCGCTTAAATAAGTGTGACAGCTGGTTCCCCCAGACTAACAGAGAGCAAAATCCTTCATAATTTTATAGCTTAGGTGTACTCGTTCTAGGAATAATTTGGGTTGGAAATGGTTAGGGTTTTTGGCAAATTTTGGGTTAGGTTTTTAGAAGGTTTGTATGAGGATTTGAGAAAATGCATTATCAATGAACCAAAATGGTTCACTTGCATGGATGGCTGATAACATTGCATTGGTACTGTAACTATATCATATATACATAATATGGCTCCTGATACATATATCATATGTATACCAGATAGTGTATGTTAAGATGATGATAATGACAGTATTACTGACTTGCAATGTTGGGCCATTATCAACAAATGGCTACTTGGAAATTGACCAAAATACCTGTAGAGAAACTGAGATATGGGTCATTTGACCATGTACAATGATCAGATAGTGACAATGGAAATGGTACTGGTATCAAGATTTACACTTGATGGTATTAATGCAAAACAATATTGATGTTGATGACAGTGCTAATAATGGCAATAAAAATTGCAACAATGACTACCGGTACCTAATTGTTTTTAAATCACCTAACTTTAGTTTTCAAACTTTGTACAATTATTTTAATTTCCATAATTTATAATTGAAGTGAATATTAATCTAGATATTCAGAATCAGCTGATCAGGTTGGAGTCTGGCAGGGTACAGCCTACGTTTAGTTGAGCAATACTGTAAAATTATCATCAGGCTGGATATAGCCAATGGGTTAGGCCTTGTATGTCTCTGTAGTAACTATTTTGTAAACCAACTATCTCGTGCTTTAGGGGAGCAGCCATAGTAACAATATACCATCCAGCTTTTGTATCACTATTAATATTATATTTTAATCATGTAAATAAATTGTAACATATTAAAATATATTGTAATAATAATTTATATTATGTTAATAAATACCCACACCGAAATTTTAATATGGGCCATATATGGGCCAAATATGGGATTAATATGGAACTTAATATGGGTAAAATGTGGGTATTATATGGTTATTATGTGGCCACATTAAACCCACCATCTCTGAAATAATATGGGAATAATAGGCCAAAATATGGGCAAAATGCGGTTTTGGTCGATTTCCATATTTTGGCCATATAATATGGTTATATGGTCCATATGTGGACCAGATTACTCAGTATTATATGGGCCATATGTGGCCCACATATTAACTATATTTACTTCCATATCTGGACCATATATGGCCCATATATGGCCCATATATGGCCCATATATTACCCACATATTACCCATATATACGTCCATATGTGGGCCATATATGGCCCACATATTACCCACATATTTCCCAGATTTACATCCATATGTGGCCCATATATGGCCCATATATTATCCACTTTAAACCCATATTAAAATGTTGTTGTGGGATGTGAACCGGCCCCTGCATGCATATAGTCATGCATATATATACTAGAAATGCTATAATTCATGCGGAGAAAGTATGGCAATATGCATATGCGCCACACGTTTAAAATTTACTAAAAATTTGCGCTGTATAATGACGGAATATAATATATATATTATACATGTATATACTTTAATTTTAAACTAATACAGGCTATCAGTGTCAAGCACGGGAAAAGTGAAAACAAAATCACCGATTCACATACTCCGATAATCAGTCTAAACTTTCTGCTCCTTAATCATACCAAAATCTGGATAACTACAGTTCTTTCAGAGCAGATAATTTTCGTTTCATCATATCGCCAGGAACGTACGAACGCGAGCATGGACTCCGAAACGAGAACTGTTTTACACCGGAAAAGTAACCAAGAAAGGTCTCCTCGAAGTCTAAACTTTCTGAGTAATGATAGCAAAATGTTGATTTCTTTTTCAGAGCAGATATAAACTCACGTTTCATCATTTGACCCTATTTGCAAAAACCCGCATAAAAATTCAACGCAAACGCGTTGTTCACTGATAACGCATTGAGAATGCATTGCAACGCATTCTCGAAGCCTTGTATTTTATTTTCAACTAGTTCTGTTTCTTTGTCAACGCATTGTGTTTCGATCATTTTCAATGCATTCCCTTTCGTTGTCAACGCGTTGCAATTCATTTTCAACGGGTTGGTAACGGTGACGTTTTGTTTCACTTTAAACACTTGTTGAGATCGATGCCGACATTGGTAATTTAAACATCGATGCCACCGTCTTTAGCCTGTTAGCGGCTCTTCTGGTTGATTTCCCCCGCTCATTTAGAAAAGCCGCTATCTAATCCATCTTCTGCTTGCATGCAAGGCCAAGGCTAAGTAAATATAACCCCAGGTCCTATAGCAATAAGATATGCTTTAATACTTTGCATTGGAGTGAACTCTTCGAGATATATCGCATTGGAATTCTTGGCTATAGTTTTTGAAACAGAAATGCTCCCAAAATATTCCTTGGCCGTTTCCTAGCCCTGCTAAACTCGAGTACTCGTTTGAATACAACCTCCGCTCTTTTGCTGTCTAGACCAGTCGCGCTGTTAACACTCCTGAAAATTAACGTTGTTTTCCGCCATAGACTTTAGATTTTTCTCTTCACAAGCTGAGACCACTGGCCTCGTTTTGATGCCTTTATGAATTTCTCATAAGTTTTAAGACAAACTCAATAATATCTGCAGAACGGAGTGCAAGCACCGACGCACACGCAATGTTGTAAAGTTTAATTTTGCTTTAATTTAAATAAACAGTGGCATAATTAACTAAAAGTTGGCTAAGGTATGTTAATCACCGTGGTAAGCAAGTTGCAGCTGATATTTCGAGTGTCAACCTTTATTGGACGAAATGTTTGATCGACATAGGAATTTACGACACCTGTAGCTTCATTTGTGTTATCATCCCAGATAGGCCATCCAACTTCCTTCTTTGTCGGATGTCTGTATGTTTTGCCTGTTTTCAAGGAGTTTACCTGGCTGCAAGGCTAGCACATTTATTTATACATACAAAATACTGCCAAAGCCCTGCTACTTTCTTCTACCGTGTCGCTGAGACATAGCGCTTCATGGTAGTCCAAACAGCCGCTCTCCAGATGGTCCGCTATAACCCCTAACTCTACGGATCCTTCTACCATCTCTCCACGATAAATAATCAGAATCGTTACCTTGACGAGCCGCCATTTCATCATTTGTCGACTCGACGATTGGTTGACCTTCAGCTTTTCGGGTGCTTCTTGGTGCAACAGATTCATTGTTTTCTGGGGTTAGAGTTCTTTGTATTTCAGAATATTGTTTTTCTTTAGAAAACAAAAGTTCTCTTTGTTTTACGTCCCGTGGTGACCTGTAACACCAAGAAACCCCCAGCTTTTCCATCAATTCATGGTTGTTTGGTTGTTTTAGATTTTATGAATCGTCCTTTCTTCATAGAACGTCGCTTCCGATCTTCTATAGCTATTTCGAACTGTCCCATCTTTTTATCAGTGTAACTACATTATTTATGCATTCATCCAAGTACAATGACAATTTATTTATTTACGAAACAAGTCCGAATGATTACAATCCTGAGTCGCGGGATTACAACCTGACCCGTCCGTGGGATGATACTGCTGAGGCGATATGCGCAGAACGGTGTGTACGTTGACATTAGTAGCTCATTGACATTATTATTTAAATCTACATTTTTTAGGCCGTTGCTAGGGAAACTTTACAGCCTCATGAAACTGTGAATCTTATAGCATTGTCAACAATTATCACGTTGACTCCTTGGGTTAAGTTTTCCAATTTGAGATGTCATCAAGTGACGTTGTATGTTACGTCACCGAAATCACAAAATTCCTTAGGCCTACGGCAAACGTCGAACTAACCATGAACTTAATTCAGTCGAACCTATTAATTTTGAAATAGGCTCATGGATAGTACGACGATTGCCGCAATTGAGATCGACCTATTCAATAGGTACGAGTCCAGCATGAGGTTCGAGTAGCCATGCAAGTCGGGAAATACGACTCTGGTGCGACTTTACGGCAAACGTCGTTCTTAACACACGCCGAACTAAATTCATAAATTATGTAAAATAATAAATAAATCATGCAAATAGTATGGATTGCGCCAAAACCGTGAAAACAACATCTCCCCCATCTCCCAAACATTGATCCCCCCTGGTGAGCATGTGCTGTACAAAGGCGATTTCGAAGGCGAAATGGCGGCCTATCGGAAGTGATTGCCGCATGACAATCCGGAAATGTGTAGTTCGTGCTTTAACGTCACAAAATACATTTGCCTTAAATGCGAAATGCCCTTTCGTAATAAATACTCAGTATTCGAAAGTAATGAAGACGTGTCTGGCTGGAATGCCGCCGGCAGAAGCATTGGCTATTGCGAATGTTGAGATATAGCTCGCTTTGAAACGCTTCTACCATATGAAGTCAAACCATCGAGAATGTCGTTGAAAACTGCGGCATGATCGACTATTAACAGAGGTTTCAATGTGTGAATCGCAACCGCTAGAAACATGGCCAATAACGCCACTTGCAGTGGCAACCATCGTCTCCTATACACGGCACCGAGTGCTGTGTAGAACGCCATTCTTCTGTTTCTGTTTTGGACAATCATTTTCCACAGAAAGGCCTTTCTTTAATATATTCGACGGAGCGCTGAATTTCGCCATATCACAAACCGCGGGCGAAAAGTGAAATGCGCCAGGTTATGTGTTAGTTCCCGTGATTTAATTAGGCGCAAGTGAATTAAGATCGACATAACGGTTCGACGTTTGCTGCCACGTCGGCCCTAAGTCGATCTTCTACCGAACCTATTTTTTTAATAGGATTTCGACGTTTGCCGTAGGCCTAACTTTCCGTAGATTTTGATGCTACTCTTAATTTAGGAATTTGTACTGAAGCTATGCCCAAAGATGCAGAAACCAGTGCATGCGTTTACCATTACGACAACACTTTTTATTCCAAATTTAAGATTATTTTTCAAATGAAAAGCAACAGCTTTGGCATTTATTGTCAGTTTCCAAAATCCATGCTCGGGTTTGTGCAAAACGTGGTCAATAACATTTTAACCGATGAAAAAATGGCCGTAAGTGAAGAAATCAACGCATGCGCAATCGTGCCTGTTTTTGTTGCACGCGCCAGGAACCCATTTCGTGGTAAATTTAAGAGCGAATAGAAGTGGAGCTAAAATTAGACTGAGACTCGACGAGTTTCACTTGAAGTTCAATCTCGTGGCATTCAAAACAGCTTGGTTTCCGACATGCACTGGGTTTCAACTGATCACAACTTTACGCTTGCGGTTTTTTTGTGAGCTAATGCTCGAATTATTTTAAAATAATTTCCCTTTCTCTAGATTCAATTACAATTGCCTTTCGAATCCCTATATCCTGAACGACTTCTTCAACATTGTCTGATTGAGTATTACTTTCACACGATAGTATCAAGGTTTTCGTTTTCCAGCGACATTGCCATTGGCGCCCGACACGACTTGCTTTCTACTTTTGAACACTTTTCATTCATTCACGAAAACCTTTCAGGTTTACATACTTTAGTGTGTACACGTAGAAAACGTACATACAAGCATTTGAAAGTATTAAAACTACCGAGTGACCACCATGCACGCATAAAATGCACTGATCTGCTCCCGCGAGCATACCAAGTCAACGGTGTTGCATAGCAACGAAATATGTCAATGAGCCCTTATAAGCCTGGGCCGGGTTGTTCAAAGCCCGATTAGTGCTAATCCAGGGTTAATTTCCATGACAACCAATAGGTTCTGTGCAGAGTTAATCCAAGATTAACACTAATCGGGCTTTGAACAACCCGGCCCAGATTCACACTATAATAGCAATATAAACATAAGCACAAGCAACATACGCAGACGCAGCAATCACATCTGTCAGAAGCACAAGAGTATATAGTCTCCATCTGCGTATGTTGCTCAAAACATTTGAACATTGTTGTAACATGATTCTTG
This sequence comes from Actinernus sp. WN-2022, assembly GCA_030867875.1. NCBI lineage: Eukaryota > Metazoa > Cnidaria > Anthozoa > Actiniaria > Actinernidae > Actinernus > Actinernus sp. WN-2022. The sequence continues at coordinate 11,265,390 of JAOWCC010000577.1, read as the reverse complement.
CTCGTTAGCAGACGATATTGCACCAGCATTTTTTGTTGGATGAAATGTTTGAATATAAATTTCATCCAGCAAAATACATTGACTCGACATCGTCCAACATATGATGTATAGCCTGCGGACAGGCTCAAATGAGGATTACTACGCTACAATGGTCCATCATTAGGCTTGGTTCATGCCGACTAAATCCATCAATTGGAGCAAAGGATAATAATTGGAAAGCTTTGTTAAAAGATATTGATTTCCACTGCCGATCTTCTCAAAGATTATTAATCAATTGCCAAAACTGAAAAATTGTACAGAAAGAAAATATTTTGGGAACATGAATGTACAAAATAGTTTCATTATAACATTTAACATTATAATACGCTACAAATATAATTGTTGTCTCACTTCATGTCATAATATATATCTCCAGTGGATTCAGTGCCTTATTTTCAAGGTCTACAAATGTATGCATTTACTATTGTGATAAAGACAAACAAAGAAACATTACTCAAGGATAAAGTCAGATGATCTGAATTGGGGCAACAAACATGAAATATTGTGTTTTTATGTATACAGCTCGGTGTTGAAACAATTTGCTTTTACAAGAAAACTGAGTAATGAGAAATAATTTTGACCATGCAGGAATGGACCTCCATAGCTAGATTATATTGCAGAGAAGCTACAGGTTTGTCAAGTCCTCTTTGTAACTACAAGGCTTTATAAAATATATCTCAACTGAGATAAAAGGTTTAACTCAGCTTGAACTAGAACTCCAGGAATTCAGGTATCAGGTCGTCCCATCTACGTATACTGTGGTGTTGTGGCATGGCAGTGGTGGCCGATCTACGTGCATGGCTCAGTCTGTGCAGGTGAGGGCATTTGGTTTATTTGTTGGATAACGCTGCCCAGTGACCTTTAATTGCAGTGGAGGAAAAAACTACATTAGCCACATTTACATTGATCCGGTAATCAATAGTGCGTTTATATGTAATTATGCATATTAGATGAAAAATTACTGAAACGAAACTATATTTTCCAGTGTACACTTTCTCTTTTGAACTTCTGTTTCAACTCTTTCTGGAATCCCTGTGGACATTACTCTTTCACATTTTTTTTGTCCTTTGGTTTGGTTCAAGTTTACACACCGAAAGCCGAAATGTAGTGATTTTGTATTGATTCACTATATCTCTCTTTGTCATAATTTTGTGAAGTAAACAGAGACATGCAGGTATATTTTCAAGGAAAATGCCATCATTTAATTTACAGTATTTCAATACATCATCATGTATAGCTAGGTTCGTGAAGAGCAGTTTAAAATTAATTACCGTATTCTAGAGTTAAAGAGATAATGGCTAACATATTTAGACCATGTGCAACACAGTTAGACTTCAAGTCATCAGTTAATGACATGAGACAGCTCTACTAACATCATATTTTGAACTAACCTTATAAATATTGTATGGATCCTTCAACAGGTATGTATACGTGATATCATGTAGTTGTTGTAATTAAAAGAAATCAAGTGAAAATTGAGTTTCAGAATATATGTTTTGAGTTGAGTATGTGTTGAGTGATGAAATCCCAGTGACATTGCCCGCATTGGATTTGGAGTGTTGTGGAAAACCTCGGGACAAACTTTTGAAAAAACACGACACTTAACGGCTCCGCATTCAGATCATGCTAATGCAGTCGCACGATACTTTTTTGTAGTCGATATAGCCCCAAACTACATAATAGACTCATCTAATATAAAATAATAATAACTAAATCTTTTATTTGTGATGGGGGCCTGCTTTTACACACTCCCACTACATTAACTGTTTAGTGTTTTGGACACACTATGTCAGTATGTGCTCGACTCGCCTCACGGTTGATTTTTTATGGAGGAGGAAAACCGGAGAACCCTGACCGGAGAAAAACCCTCGAATGCAGATAAGAAATCACCAACAAACCTAACTCACACCTTGACATTTGTATAAACCTGCCAGTAATAGATTTTCTTCCAATACACTTAACTGAGCGGTAGCATTCACTCCTTTAGCCTTTAGGTTTTAGCATGTTGGAATTGTGAATGAACTATTTGACTTCACTGTTATACCTTGTATTTTTTCTCATATTTTAAACATCAAGAAGTTGAATATTATTTTCCTTGGCCTTAGTGACAAACTTGACAGGAATGCGGAATGGCACGATATGGGCTTTATCAGTTTATGGCAGCGTTTCTCTGATTCCGAAACGACTCCACTCGACTCAAATCGAAAACTGACACTGACAGCCATATCAGGCGTGTGTAAAGTTACACTTACAGACAATAATTTTGAACAACGTAGAAAGGTAATCTTATCAAGTTCAATTATAAGAAGCTGTAGTCTTATGAGTTATGTAATTCTGTAAATTTTACTGTTCGACACGGAAAATATTAAAGTAAATTAAACTACAATTTTCAAAAACGGCTCAAGTTTTAAAACTACTTTATTAGTTTATAAGAGGTTTAGACTTTAGTTGCTCATCATACGTCTGGTCCTAGATTTTTGTTTTAAAATAACACTTAACATGACTGAAATGTTATATAACTCATTAACTGAAGACTACGAGATGCCAATGATAGATAATTCATTGAAAATCAAAGAATGGGTGGCTAGCTTTCAGTGACAGTGTATGCAGTGCATGCATGTTTAGATTTTCAAACCCGCGCTCGCTGACAGTGGCAATTAACGTCTTCAGTATTTTACACTGTTAGCGAAAAAGCTACCAATTTTTTCGCGAGTATTTAATACATAACGTACAACAAAAACGAATTAGCTGCCTTCTGTATTTCTTACCTTTTCCTGGTTTGCAGAACGACTTCAGTTCTCCGTCCTTTCGTAGATCTCGTCAATGAACCACAAACATACAGAACTTCTAAAACTGTGCCGCGTACGAGAATTAAAAGCGCGCGAAAACATCAGCATAGAAACGAGGCACAAAATGAAGGCATGCTGGGAAACCCTCAAGAACTCAGATATGCGCGCGCTCGTTGACATTATTCTTATTCCGGAATAACACTATTCAGGAATGTCCCAAACGACTGGAACGTGCCCTTAGATAACTTCTTTCAAAAGTTCTTGTCATCCCAAATTTCGCACCGTAGAAAATTTGATCTCGGCCGAACTCATGATCAGTTCTTACTGTTGTCCATATCGACGCCGATAAAGTCATCACAAACAATTAGCAAACAGTTTGTGATGTGTCCAAGTCAATATAACACGTGTAAAAAGATAGAGCTGGTTCTATGTTTACGTATTGTTTGCTATCGATCGGCGACCGCGATCGTAACGCAACGTAAAATGTATTCCCATCAGTTTAACTCGGTCACATCGCAAACTCATTTGCGATGGCTTTACGTCGATATGGAAAACAACCCGTTCAGTTAGCTTCTCGCCGATGAGATCTCGCATCAGTTACATACGAGAATCTCGCACGAGATCTCGTTATACTCACCGAGACTTTATATTCTCCGTTTTTAGGTACGGAAGCAACTGTTATTTAACAAGTCGCGGTCTGTGGATTTCGCCTCGATCCGCTTGTGAGATACTCGGTGGCATCTTGGAATGTTTTGCCGGAGGAGTTCGCAATTCCAGCATATGCATTGATCGCTAGGTGGTTTAATTAAAAATTCATATAAATCGCCGAGATAGACACAAAGTCCGTGATATTTTGACAAACTTGCATTCTTCTCTGGTACTATACTTCCGGCCAAGAAGGCCTTAATTTACTTGGCCAAGATCTATATTAGTTACACTCGGAAACATCTTGGCGACTGGGTTATCGCTATTTTTCTAAGATCTTCATATTTTAACGTTGTTTCGGCAAGGCAAGATTTCGCATTCTTTACTCTCGGCCGAGAAATTTTATCTCGGCGAGGTATCGCAATCCCCCTCCCCCCCGCCGAGATCTCGCTATTTGCCAGTATCTCGGCGAGATCTCGCATTCAAACGTTGGCCAAGAATTTGTAATCTCGGCCGAGATTTTAACGAGAGGTTAAATAAATAAATATAACCATTTACAGCACAATTAATTTACTAATATCAGTCATGCTATGTAATAATTCTTCCCATATTTATACACAATTTCTTTAGATTTTCCCATGCATTTCTAATAAAAATATTTCCCCATATATTTGGCCAATTATACATGTATGACCGCCACATGCACATAAACCAACATTTTCTGCCCCACATTATTTTAGGTATACTGCCAGACCCCAACACTGTCTCAGTTGTCTGCTTTGGTATATTACAACATTTTGTACAATATATTTTCTTCTGCCATAATCATTGCAATGATGCAACTATGTTTTTTTATAACCTACATGTAGCTGCTAGCTGGATGGGTACTCCAGCATCATTTACATCCTTTTTATCAATTTATTATAATTAATATTATTTCTTTCCCAAGCCAAGCCACAGAAATTATGGAGGATAGCTTGATTTGAATTTATTCAAAGATAGAGCAGATTTTTTTAACCCTGTTTAATAAAATCGAATAGACCTAACAGTCAGGTTACTGGTAAGTAAAATCAGTCCAAACTCCAAAATATTATTATTATAAGTAATGGCATGGCATAAGGTAAATTAGCTATCAAATTTTCCCCGAGAGCTGAGGGAGGATTTATAGCTGAGGGGGATTAGGGAGAATTTGCATAAATCCTCCCAAGGGTCAAAGGGAAATTTAATCACTAGCTAATTTCATGCTATATTACTTTGTAATACTATTATCACTGACTAATGAAACTAATCTCAGAGGACTTTAGTTTTTCTCTGCCTAAACTAAAGTTACCATAGTTGAGTTTGTTTAACGTTTTGTTTTGCTTGATTGAGCACCATTGGTTGAACTGGACCCTGCAAGTGTGTTGATTTTGTGAAGAATAAATAAAATGTCAAGTAAAATGTAAAAATAAAATGTATTCTCTTCAGACCCCCCGAAGTTGGAGGTCTACTTTTTTCGACTTTTTAGCCCTCTGAAAAAGTAAAAGAAATTACTTTTTCGGGCTAAAAAAGCCAAAAAAAGCCCAGTCCCACCCCATGCGTGGACAAAGTCCACCATGCAGGGACCGGGAGAGACGGCCACATATATTTGGCCTGTGTTCAGCAAGCAAGCAGGCTGAACGACAGTCTCCTTTTTTCCTCACTCGGCAAAGCTCTTACGCTAAGCCATCCCCGCTCATAGGAAAAGTTCGCTGAACGGATCATCTGAAACCTAGTCTATTGAACTAGATCTTCAATCGATGTGGTACACATTTGAATTTGCCGCTTCTAGAAAATCAGCCAATCACGTTTCAGAACGGCGTTTATGTAAGTACGTACGTCACTAGTACATGCGCAAAACGCAAATGCAAAGCCGTGTATTTCATCATGACCTTTGCACTACACAGCACGTTCGAGAAATCACATCATGAGGAACATGTCTGCCACTGTTATGTTATCCAACTTAAAATGAAGACATATAGAGGCTGTTCTGTAATTTCCATTGAACTACAAAACTTAACAGGGCCTTCAAGTCACAAAATGAAACGCTGCTCACCGTAGGAGGTTAATAATACCTCCGTAATTTGACACTAATTTCGATAATAAAGGTCACGCGAATGTAATTTGAAACTCAATTTAAAGTGTTAAATTTAGAATAAATTTAGAATTAACGTAACGCAAGCAAGCATTGAGTCATTGATTGACACATAATAACCCTAAAATTCAAAACATATCCCAAAAACAATGAAAGTATTTTTTCATTCCTATTTCACAAAAAAGAAAAATTACGATATCAATCTTCCTTACAGAACCTTCTTTAGAACAACAGCCGCAGAGAAACATCCATTTCAAAATTTCCCGTCGGAAATGCGGTAGCAACAATAGCGATAGGACACGTAGAACTAAGACTCCAATATGGCTGATTGCGGCATTTCACTGACGGCATAAGAACATCGAAAACTCATACAAAGCACGCGGGCACAAGATAGATTTGTAGTTGAAATGCATCTTTAATAACCGAACTTTGAGTTTAAAACTTATATGCGTTTGTGCCATCGTGCTAACAGGCAAATTTTATCATCGCTATTCGGCCTTACTAAAACTGCTAACACAATTAACTAGACTCAAGATGGCTGAATGCGGCATTTCACTGTCGGCACAAGAACATCGAAAACTCATACAAAGCACGCGGGCACAAGAGATATTTCTTGCTGAAATGCATCTTTAATAACCAAACTTTGAGTTTAAAACTTATATGCGTTTGTGCCATCGTGCTAACAGGCAAATTTTATCATCGCAATTCGGCCTTACCTTAATTACTGCTAACACAATAATTATTAACTAGACTCCAAGATGGCTGAATGCGGCATTTCACTGACGGCACAAGAACATCGAAAACTCATACAAAGCACGCGGGCACAACAGAGATTTCTTGCTGAAATGCATCTTTAATAACCAAACTTTGAGTTTAAAACTTATATGCGTTTGTGCCATCGTGCTAACAGGTAAATGTTATCATCGCTATTCGGCCTTACTAAAACTGATAACACAATTAACTAGACTCAAGATGGCTGAATGCGGTAGTTCACTGTCGGCACAAGAACATCGAAAACTCATACAAAGCACGCGGGCACAACAGAGATTTCTAGTTGAAATGCATCTTTAATAACCAAGCTTTGAGTTTAAAACTTATATGCGTTTGTGCCATCGTGCTAACAGGCAAATTTTATCATCGCTATTCGGCCTTACTAAAACTGATAACAAAATAATTATTAACTAGACGCCAAGATGGCTGAATGCGGTAGTTCACTGTCGGCCCAAGAACATCGAAAACTCATACAAAGCACGCGGGCACAACAGAGATTTCTAGTTGAAATGCATCTTTAATAACCAAACTTTGAGTTTAAAAGTTATATGCGTTTGTGCCATCGTGCTAACAGGTAAATTTTATCATCGCTATTCGGCCTTACTAAAACTGATAACACAATTAACTAGATTCAAGATGGCTGAATGCGGTAGTTCACTGTCGGCACAAGAACATCGAAAACTCATACAAAGCACGCGGGCACAACAGAGATTTCTAGTTGAAATGCATCTTTCATAACCAAGCTTTGAGTTTAAAACTTATATGCGTGTGTGCCATCGTGCTAACAGGTAAATGTTATCATCGCTATTCGGCCTTACTAAAACTGATAACACAATTAACTAGACTCAAGATGGCTGAATGCGGTAGTTCACTGTCGGCAAAAGAACATCGAAAACTCATACAAAGCACGCGGGCACAACAGAGATTTCTAGTTGAAATGCATCTTTCATAACCAAGCTTTGAGTTTAAAACTTATATGCGTTTGTGCCATCGTGCTAACAGGTAAATGTTATCATCGCTATTCGGCCTTACTAAAACTACTAACACAATTAACTAGACTCAAGATGGCTGAATGCGGTAGTTCACTGTCGGCACAAGAACATCGAAAACTCATACAAAGCACGCGGGCACAACAGAGATTTCTAGTTGAAATGCATCTTTCATAACCAAGCTTTGAGTTTAAAACTTATATGCGTTTGTGCCATCGTGCTAACAGGCAAATTTTATCATCGCTATTCGGCCTTACTAAAACTACTAACACAATTAACTAGACTCAAGATGGCTGAATGCGGTAGTTCACTGTCGGCACAAGAACATCGAAAACTCATACAAAGCACGCGGGCACAACAGAGATTTCTAGTTGAAATGCATCTTTCATAACCAAGCTTTGAGTTTAAAACTTATATGCGTTTGTGCCATCGTGCTAACAGGCAAATTTTATCATCGCTATTCGGCCTTACTAAAACTGATAACACAATTAACTAGACTCAAGATGGCTGAATGCGGCAGTTCACTGTCGGCACAAGAACATCGAAAATTCATACAAAGCACGCGGGCACAACAGAGATTTCTAGTTGAAATGCATCTTTAATAAACAAACTTTGAGTTTAAAAGTTATATGCGTTTGCCGGTGCCATCGTGCTAACAGGTAAATGTTATCATCGCTATTCGGCCTTACTAAAACTGATAACACAATTAACTAGACTCAAGATGGCTGAATGCAGTAGTTCACTGTCGGCACAAGAACATCGAAAACTCATACAAAGCACGCGGGCACAACAGAGATTTCTAGTTGAAATGCATCTTTAATAACAAAACTTTGAGTTTAAAAATTATATGCGTTTGTGCCATCGTGCTAACAGGCAAATTTTATCATCGCTATTCGGCCTTACTAAAACTACTAACACAATTAACTAGACTCAAGATGGCTGAATGCGGTAGTTCACTGTCGGCACAAGAACATCGTGCCCGCGTGCTTTGTATGAGTTTTCGATGTTCTTGTGCCGAGAGTGAACTACCGCATTCAGCCATCTTGGAGTCTAGTTAATTGTGTTATCAGTTTTAGTAAGGCCGAATAGCGATGATAAAATTTGCCTGTTAGCACGATGGCACAAACGCATATAATTTTTAAACTCAAAGTTTTGTTATTAAAGATGCATTTCAACTAGAAATCTCTGTTGTGCCCGCGTGCTTTGTATGAGTTTTCGATGTTCTTGTGCCGACAGTGAACTACCGCATTCAGCCATCTTGAGTCTAGTTAATTGTGTTAGTAGTTTTAGTAAGGCCGAATAGCGATGATAACATTTACCTGTTAGCACGATGGCACAAACGCATATAAGTTTTAAACTCAAAGTTTGGTTATTAAAGATGCATTTCAACTAGAAATCTCTGTTGTGCCCGCGTGCTTTGTATGAGTTTTCGATGTTCTAATGTGCCGAGAGTGAACTACCGCATTCAGCCATCTTGGAGTCTAGTTAATTGTGTTATCAGTTTTAGTAAGGCCGAATAGCGATGATAAAATTTACCTGTTAGCACGATGGCACAAACGCATATAAGTTTTAAACTCAAAGTTTGGTTATTAAAGATGCATTTCAACTAGAAATCTCTGTTGTGCGCGCGTGCTTTGTATGAGTTTTCGATGTTCTTGTGCCGAGAGTGAACTACCGCATTCAGCCATCTTGGAGTCTAGTTAATTGTGTTATCAGTTTTAGTAAGGCCGAATAGCGATGATAAAATTTGCCTGTTAGCACGATGGCACAAACGCATATAAGTTTTAAACTCAAAGCTTGGTTATTAAAGATGCATTTCAACTAGAAATCTCTGTTGTGCCCGCGTGCTTTGTATGAGTTTTCGATGTTCTTGTGCCGACAGTGAACTACCGCATTCAGCCATCTTGAGTCTAGTTAATTGTGTTAGCAGTTTTAGTAAGGCCGAATAGTGATGATAAAATTTACCTGTTAGCACGATGGCACAAACGCATATAAGTTTTAAACTCAAAGTTTGGTTATTAAAGATGCATTTCAACTAGAAATCTCTGTTGTGCCCGCGTGCTTTGTATGAGTTTTCGATGTTCTTGTGCCGAGAGTGAACTACCGCATTCAGCCATCTTGAGTCTAGTTAATTGTGTTATCAGTTTTAGTAAGGCCGAATAGCGATGATAAAATTTACCTGTTAGCACGATGGCACAAACGCATATAAGTTTTAAACTCAAAGTTTGGTTATTAAAGATGCATTTCAACTAGAAATCTCTGTTGTGCCCGCGTGTTTTGTATGAGTTTTCGATGTTCTTGTGCCGACAGTGAACTACCGCATTCAGCCATCTTGAGTCTAGTTAATAATTATTGTGTTATCAGTTTTAGTAAGGCCGAATAGCGATGATAAAATTTGCCTGTTAGCACGATGGCACAAACGCATATAAGTTTTAAACTCAAAGCTTGGTTATTAAAGATGCATTTCAACTAGAAATCTCTGTTGTGCCCGCGTGCTTTGTATGAGTTTTCGATGTTCTTGTGCCGACAGTGAACTACCGCATTCAGCCATCTTGAGTCTAGCTAATTGTGTTAGCAGTTTTAGTAAGGCCGAATAGCTAGTGATGATAAAATTTACCTGTTAGCACGATGGCACAAACGCATATAAGTTTTAAACTCAAAGTTTGGTTATTAAAGATGCATTTCAGCAAGAAATCTCTGTTGTGCCCGCGTGCTTTGTATGAGTTTTCGATGTTCTTGTGCCGAGAGTGAACTACCGCATTCAGCCATCTTGAGTCTAGTTAATTGTGTTATCAGTTTTAGTAAGGCCGAATAGCGATGATAAAATTTACCTGTTAGCACGATGGCACAAACGCATATAAGTTTTAAACTCAAAGTTTGGTTATTAAAGATGCATTTCAACTAGAAATCTCTGTTGTGCCCGCGTGCTTTGTATGAGTTTTCGATGTTCTTGTGCCGACAGTGAACTACCGCATTCAGCCATCTTGAGTCTAGTTAATAATTATTGTGTTATCAGTTTTAGTAAGGCCGAATAGCGATGATAAAATTTGCCTGTTAGCACGATGGCACAAACGCATATAAGTTTTAAACTCAAAGCTTGGTTATGAAAGATGCATTTCTACTAGAAATCTCTGTTGTGCCCGCGTACTTTGTATGAGTTTTCGATGTTCTTGTGCCGAGAGTGAACTACCGCATTCAGCCATCTTGAGTCTAGTTAATTGTGTTATCAGTTTTAGTAAGGCCGAATAGTGATGATAAAATTTGCCTGTTAGCACGATGGCACAAACGCATATAAGTTTTAAACTCAAAGTTTGGTTATTAAAGATGCATTTCAGCAAGAAATCTCTCTTGTGCCCGCGTGCTTTGTATGAGCTAGAAATCTATTGTGGCCGCGTGCTTTTTATGGATCGGACCCGTATACTGATGGTAAACGAAGTGGAAAGCATAAGCGACAATCGGAACGTGACATTAACGCGATCCCGTGATGTTTCTGCCCAATGTACGTTTGACATTTGTAACCTCGTTATCCAATTTAGACAATTTAGATCAAAGCGCAACCAATTTAGAGCGATTTAGAGCAAAGGACTTTTGCCGACATAAATCAACAAAAACCAATTTAGAGCAAAGGGGGCCGCCAAACAGGCTCTGCCGTTGGCTGGCTCTATAGAATCGGATGTGTTGATCCCTCTTGAAAAAAACAATTTAGAACAAAGAGAAATGGACCCCCTCCCTTTGTCTTAGAGAAATAACCCCCTAATATGTGGCTGACTAAATATTCCAGGAGTAGAGTTTAATCATGTCATGTTTGTGGTTTTAAGTATAATTCTCTCACATGTATGGAAGAAGCGGGTTTGACAAATGAAGAGAAGACCTTTCTTGAGCCATAAAATAGGTAGGGTACAGGGTTGACAGGCATTCATGCACTCTGCTAGGGACTAATTTTATAATGACCTGCCATAACCCTCATCAGCATGCATGATGCCCTTCTAATTTTCATTCTTGCATGTCAACGAGAGAAACTTAGAACAAGTATCCATGCTGATGAGGGAATTTAGAGTTTAAATGTCCCTGAACAAACAAAGAAAGCTGAGGTAATCGTGGTATTACTAAGAAAATCACACATGAAAATCCCAGATTAACTAATAAATAAACCTTCATTTCATACCAGAAATTTGACAGTGATAAATATCATTGCATAACACCCATGACCATTCTAATAAAACCTCCCAAAATATTTCCCTTTGATTCAGTACAAATACATATATGATATATAATAATATTTTACATAAAAATTATTATTCACACATTAAAACTTTAATATGATGGTCATGACACTTTCAAAATTAATGCCAATTTATTATTAGTGGTGTGCAAAGTACACAAGTCTTATTCGTCAAATGAAAAATAACGATCAACATGAAAATAGTCCCATGTGCATTAAAAATTATTGAAATATAATAATAGAGGGTGGCTGGTGCACGCGTATATATATTTATATATTTATTGAGAACAATAACTTAACATGTTCCATTCGCCCTGCTAGGTGAGGTTTCTCTCTTCTTATTTTACCTGTAGAGACCGCTGCTAGCTGTGAGTCTGAGGGAACCTGTGACACTTTAACCAAAGAAGTATTACTCGTTTCTTTTCCCCTCACTCGACCTCTGGATATTTATCGAAGTCTGAAGTGTGGGTCGACATCTCCGCGTATTTTCAAACTCCATCGCTTTCTGAGCTGTTTATTGGAATCAGATATGTGAAAAGAATCCCTAGATCTTCTTTTCTGGCTATTATTTGTACAATTGGAATTACAGAAGTGGAGATGAAGTAGCTTTTTCATCCAAACTCGCGACCAACAACAGAGCAAATAGTAAGCGCTACGTAACCGACAACCCGGAAGCCTCGTTTTCAATCCAAGATGGCCGAAGTGCAATAATAGCAAATGGCACAGTGCAACACTGATAACACAGGGAGCCCAAGCTCACTATTTGTGCATGTTTTTAAGCAGAATGTACTATTGGCAGCTGTGTAATTAATTATAACTGAAGAAATCTTGGAAATAAAGTCTACATTTCTTACATGGACTATTGTTGATTGGTTTTTGGGATGAAGTGTCAGAGTCAAAGCTAGCCTACAGTGTATCTCTGTAGGGTAAGGAATTACAAATATTAGCTCCACTGAGTCTGAAACAAAAGAGTCTGAAACAAAAGGGAAGGGAGTGGTCAAAAAAATTTGGTAGGGGAAGGGTGGGTGAAAAGTTTGTTTTTATTTGCTCATCTCCCCCCCAAAAATAAACCCTTTTTTTTATGAATGCCAAAAAAGTAAAATCCTTTTTTAGAATCTTGATAATTGCACTAGGGTTAAACATATATATCAGGAAAACATTATGCCACAGTAACACATCTTGTAAAGACACACCATTGCAAGGGATAACATTCACATTTAAAGTATATATATGTTGTGGTTTAATTTTTTTTATGGTAAAAAATTGCTATCTTAATAATTGAAATTGATTCTATGTACACCAAGTGAACAATTGCCCTATATCATTATGACGTCATATCAAAACAATTTATTGTTTAAACGCTAAGGATCACGGTCGTGGGAGGGGGACAAAACAGCAACAACACAAAGGAAATCGCTATGAAATGCATTTCGTAGGACGTAGAATAGCGGTAACAGCCACCAAATACGGTAAATATTGTGGGATAAACATTGATACAGCTGATATCTGGAAACCAGACAATTCGAAGTAAAATTTTCCTCAGCAGAGCAGATTTAGTTCAAAATTCTATTGTTCATGTCGATTCTGTCCCCCTCTTAAACAAGCCGTACGTGACGTCATAATGATATAGGTCAATTGAATAGTAGAATATTTCTTAATATGAGTATTGCGTCTATGAGTTATATAGGTTCCTATCTCCAATATGCTGATAATGTGACACAAATTTGATGTGAATTAAATCATTTACTGTAATTTCTATCTCCTTGTGAAGGAAACCGTTTTCTGATTTTGACAAAATAGTTGGTTAAATCATTGATATAAGCTTCAAATATAACATAACGGTATATGTTTACAAACAAGAAGCTGCATGCAGCTTGAACTCCGGCGCTTTTTTTTAAACGTGGATATGCTCATGAATACACCTGCGTGTTTGGCACATTACGAAGACACAATCAGATGCGAAAGTACGCACATACAGTCAATCTCATCTAAAATTCCACACGAGTCAGAACATGAGTAAAAAACGAGTGAACACAAGCAGACCACGAGTGACTTCAAGTAAGCCAGGTTACCCAGGTTACCCTATTCAATATCATAACTACATATACCCTAGTATAACACAGGTAGCTCAAAAATGCTCGGATTCAAATACTATTGTTACTCTGATCTAAAATCTGATCTAAAACTCCACACGAATCAGAACACGAGTGAACACGTTATTAGTATGCACACAGTCAGATCACTATTAGTACACACACGTCAGTCAAATTGGATTAAATGGACAATCATGTAGCAGCGCCAGCGTAACAAGAAGCTGCACACAGGGGAACTATTATAAACCCTAATATCAACTCCATATCTATGCAAAGATGTGTTTTCTTTGTGCTGGAGGTCGATATTATAGGGAATTTTTCCACTGAATTGAGCTGCCACACAATCTAGATTTATCGGCGGAGAATCGAACTTGAAAAATAATTCTCCAAAGACGCACAACACAGAAAAATAAAATAGCAGAACTTATGTCTTTGAATACATCTTTGTTTAGACGTTGTGAACACAAATAGAACATGAGTGCACGCAAGTAAAACACGAATAAACATGGGCAACAGGATACTCAAAACTACCCTAGGTTAACACAGGTAGACCGAAAATACTAGGATCCAAATACTTAATTAGGATCTGAACTATAACTCACACGAGTCGGAACACGGGCGAAGATGAGTGCACTAGCACTTTATGATTTAATTAACACAAAATCATAATAATAATAAAATATATTTTTTTTTGCAGGGGAGGGGGGTGGGTGTTTTATCTTTTTAACTCCCCCCCCCCCCCCAAAAAAAAGAAACGTTAATTACGAATGTTCACCAATATATGAATAATTTAATCAGACTCTTTTTGTGTGACATGGCCTGTCTGATACATGTAATTGTACTGCATATCCTTACCTTCCTGTAGTCTATCTTTTGAATACCAGAATGCAAAGCCATCCCCAAATAAAGATGAACCTTGTCCATGGACGGAAAAGTGAAGTAACATCTCCCAGTCATGTAGATGGCATGGCTATCATTTGACATTTAGACATTGTTAATAACAGATCTACATGTACATGCAATAATACAACATACATGTCTCAGACAGAAAACAAATTGTTTCCCCAGAGCCATGCATATACACTGTAAGAAGTACAAATACTCAATTTAGTGCTAATTAAGTTATGGTATCTTAACAGAATGTCACATATAGCTACTGTACAAACTGCATAGCCGAATAGTTAGGTACAGACAGTATAGTCATTAATAAACAGGGTGAGTAGAAAAAATAGTTTGATGCTTGACCTACGGGAAAGCCATTAGCCCATGGGTCTATAAAGCTGGCCTGATTTTTAAGTAATAGATAAAGAATGAGTGGCCGATCTTTATCCGATTTATAAACTTGAGCTGAAAGCAAGAGTTTGTAAATCGGATAAAGATCGGACACAAATTCTTTATCTTACTTATCAAACGTCTAGATGTAGAGACATGAGAGGACGCAAGTGGGTGTGTACTGTAAGTACGTCGGCTAATTTCTTTGTACCTTATCCTGGATTCCATTCATACTTTCCATTACCCACGCTGTGTTTCAAGTTTCGGGGTGTCTAAATCCCCAATAATCCTATTAGACGATTCTATACACTTTTACGTCAAAGGATAAACCAGATCAAATTGCTGAAACAGGCCATGACCGTCAGTAGATGACAAAAAAAACCGGAATACATTTTTTCCTCATGGTTTTCCAAATGCTTAGAATTAGATTTTGACTACAAAATGACCAATAATGGTGAGTACATCGGTAGATAGTCATCGATTTAGTTGGAAGCCGGTTGAGATAGAAAACCGGCAAGGCATCCCCGGCCGGCTTCGAATTGAAAGATAATGGACCGGCACTGGGCTGTATTTTTTCTTCATGTATCCAGTCATATTCACCAGGATAACCCGACTTGGCCGAATATAGTCTGCAATTTTATTTTATTTCTCACACAATGAGTAAGGAATTGTTATTTTTTCATTTAGTTTTCTATCACTGAGTGTGTTATAGATATAAATAGAATAGTTGAAGGGGTAAATACTTTGTTTTTCGTTAGAGTAGAGTACTTCAGCCGGAAGGAAATCAATATCAAGTCATTATTTTAAAATTGTTTTTATTGTAACATTTATGAGACAATTTTCTTTTATTCCATTATTTACTGTTCATGATTTCTACGGTTTATCGCTAGCAGTAGCACGCTCCGACAAAACATCTGGGTGCCACCGGTCTGACCTAAAGTTACAAAAAATACAGTTTATCGCTAGCAGCAGCACGCTCCGACGAAACATCTGGGTGCCACCGGTCTGACCTAAAGTTACAAAAAATACAGTTTATCGCTAGCAGCAGCACGCTCCGACGAAACATCTGGGTGCCACCGGTCTGACCTAAAGTTACAAAAAATACAGTTTATCGCTAGCAGCAGCACGCTCCGACGAAACATCTGGGTGCCACCGGTCTGACCTAAAGTTACAAAAAATACAGTTTATCGCTAGCAGCAGCACGCTCCGACGAAACATCTGGGTGCCACCGGTCTGACCTAAAGTTACAAAAAATACAGTTTATCGCTGGCAGCAGCACGCTCCAACGAAACATCTGGGTGCCACCGGTCTGACCTTAAGTTACAAAAAATACAGTTTATCGCTAGCAGCAGCACGCTCCAACGAAACATCTGGGTGCCACTGGTCTGACCTAAAGTTACAAAAAATACAGTTTATCGCTAGCAGCAGCACGCTCCGACAAAACATCTGGGTGCCACTGGTCTGACCTAAAGTTACAAAAAATACAGTTTATCGCTAGCAGCAGCACGCTCCAACAAAACATCTGGGTGCCACTGGTCTGACCTAAAGTTACAAAAAATACAGTTTATCGCTAGCAGCAGCACGCTCCGACGAAACATCTGGGTGCCACTGGTCTGACCTAAAGTTACAAAAAATACAGTTTATCGCTAGCAGCAGCACGCTCCGACGAAACATCTGGGTGCCACTGGTCTGACCTAAAGTTACAAAAAATACAGTTTATCGCTAGCAGCAGCACGCTCCGACGAAACATCTGGGTGCCACTGGTCTGACCTAAAGTTACAAAAAATACAGTTTATCGCTAGCAGCAGCACGCTCCGACGAAACATCTGGGTGCCACTGGTCTGACCTAAAGTTACAAAAAATACAGTTTATCGCTAGCAGTAGCACGCTCCGACGAAACATCTGGGTGCCACTGGTCTGACCTAAAGTTACAAAAAATACAGTTTATCGCTAGCAGCAGCACGCTCCGACGAAACATCTGGGTGCCACTGGTCTGACCTAAAGTTACAAAAAATACAGTTTATCGCTAGCAGTAGCACGCTCCGACGAAACATCTGGGTACCACTGGTCTGACCTAAAGTTACAAAAAATACAGTTTATCGCTAGCAGCAGCACGCTCCGACGAAACATCTGGGTGCCACTGGTCTGACCTAAAGTTACAAAAAATACAGTTTATCGCTAGCAGCAGCACGCTCCGACGAAACATCTGGGTGCCACTGGTCTGACCTAAAGTTACAAAAAATACAGTTTATCGCTAGCAGTAGCACGCTCCGACGAAACATCTGGGTGCCACTGGTCTGACCTAAAGTTACAAAAAATACAGTTTATCGCTAGCAGCAGCACGCTCCGACGAAACATCTGGGTGCCACTGGTCTGACCTAAAGTTACAAAAAATACAGTTTATCGCTAGCAGTAGCACGCTCCGACGAAACGTCTGGGTGCCTGACTGGACTGACCTAAAGTTACTCCGTACGCATTTAAAATGTTTACATACGAAAATACTGGTTAATATTTGAAAAAAAACTTCGTAAAATAACAAGCATAGTTGGTACCTCAATGCGTTCCTGACAGAGAGATATTCTGTTTAACAGGAGTTTTTACGAGGTTACAATAGCACCACTATTGTGCCCACTTTAGGTTTTATTTAGGTAATACACAGATGAAGAGAATATATGATAAATTTCAGGAAATATTATTAATTTAGAAAATGGTAATTGTACAGTATATAATAATTCTTGTTTTAAAACGGAAATGCCGAATGGCCGCATTACAATACAAAGCTGGGTTAATTGTAAAAAAAAACTGCGTAAAATAACAAGCATAGTTGGTACCGCTCCTGCAATGATTTTAATACAATCAGTTGTCAAAGAGGTAGCCCAAAACCACATAAGCCTAATGGTTTCTATTTGGGCTCCCTCGCCACTTGCAACCGTATACTCATGTAATCATGGTATTTATATCTGTGGCAAATAAAGAAATACTAAATACTAAATACTCTAGGCGTTCTTGACAGAGAGATATTCTGTTTAACAGGAGTTTTTACGCAGTTATAATAGCACCACTATTGTGCCCTCTTTAGGTTTTCTTTAGGTAATACACAGATCAAGAGAATATATGATAAATTTCAGGAAATATTATTAATTTAGAAAATGGTAATTGTACAGTTTAATAATTATTGTTTTAAAACGGAAACGCCGAATGGCCGCATTACAATACAAAGCTGGGTTAATTAGGTACGGATACTAGCCCTAGGGCCCTTGCACATGCTACATTGTACGTATTGAATTCAATAAAATACAAAATAACAAATCTTACCTCCGTCTTTCCAAGTTTTGTGATATGTGAGTTACTCACCGCCTGTCATGTGTTTCCACAATACCCTTTCCGCAGTTTTAAAATTTAGGCCAGCCCAGCCAGGGCCCGCATCATCTCCACATAGTAGAAGAAGGATCTTCAATATATTAAATTCAATATGAAAATGTTTTTTCTTCACATCCTAGGCTTGAGATAGCTGGGTAACTGATAGCGCACCTCACGTTTACAAAGATCAGTTAGTGTTCTTAAACCATGGCTGTATAGCATTGATTGGCTCATACATATCTTTACCAGAAATGTCTTCTCAGAGAATAGAGTATCCTGTCTGTATTATGGCAAATATCTTTCGTATTTAGAGATTGTGACAATAACGAGTCGACTGATCTCACTGGTTTCCCGCCAGAATAATTCTTTGTTGAGGTCAAAGGAAAGCACACCGTTTCATAGCCATATCCGAAACAAGTATTTGTCGAAATTGAACGAGACATTTGATGCTGTAGTAGAATTACTCCAATCAGACCAAAGAATGAAGACTAAAATTTCATCTTCAGAGGATGACTCTTGTTCTTCATACGGACGGCCATTTTCCAAATTGAATGGAATTACTTTTCCACTTTGGAATTATGTCCACCGGAAAACTCAAAGTGAGCTTGCACATACCGATTAATCCACAGATTCTGAAGCTGATGATATATCCGTGACCGTCTGCCGTTAGTATCGAGCAGTTGTAAACTACAAACAGTGCAGAAGGGCAAAAGGCCCTTCTTTGGCGCCATGTCTAGAACTGTGATCTCGGGTTGCGAGAACCGGATTATGAATTTTAATACTGAATGCATCACACTAAAATGAATTTGAAATATAAAGACTATCATGACAGCTTTAGTCAGTTTCATTGACAGAACATAACACCTAACCTGACCACAACTTAATTACTTAATCCTCGGGTGTACTTACAGTACAAACCCACTTGCGTCCTCTCATGTCATGTTTTCAGTTATTTTGGTGATATATGACTTATTTTAGCCGAGAAAATCGAAGCCTAAGTTTATGTAAATCAGGACGAAATCTGTATCAGATTTAAAGATCACTTATCGGTCAGTGGTTTCCTTTGTTTTTGCTTCATGAATTATTAATGAGTTTGATAATATTAATTAAATTTCAGTTAAAAGACGTTTACCTTATTTTTGATTATCAATTGAAACCAATCTACTAGCCCTGCAGGAAAACCCAATAGTTAATTATCAGACATGATGTTTGTCATGCCCTGGTAATACTTTATGGTCAATTGAATAGAGGAGGTGCTAAATTATGGTAATTATGTGATATATATATTCACTTCCGATAAGGATGCATCCATGGCAGAGATATATACATGTAAATTAAGCTGTTGTCCTTGTCTCCCAACACTTTCTGTTAAAGAACTTGTTGTGTATTCATGAAGAGTAGGATATACCATTACCTGCTACAACAGCTTTTCAAGTTCTGCACACCTTCTGTTTGATATGCAACAGCTTTACCATATGTATTAATAATTATTAAGTGGAATTCATAAATACAGTCATGTACCTACCGCATTATTCCAAATTGCTCCCTTTTCACTTTGATGATCAGGTGTAAGTCTGATGTAGTTACTAGATACAAATGTACTGCCATGGAAATCCCAGTTAGGAATAGTCATACCACTACCTGTAGTAAGTAAATCAAAATACATTCTGTACATAAATTGTTTTATGGAGATCTATCGATCTAGAAGGAATACATGGGAACTGGTTGCCAGCACCAGGGTGGTAACTCCTAGATACACCTGTGATAACAGATCTGTTTGACTGTCTTTAGCTCTTACAGTTCATACATGACTGGTGTATAGAAATGCTCGAAAATATTTCAATAGGGGAAGTAAAATTTCAACTGAGAAAGTGACATTTCCCTTATAATATTATCTTTCTGGGGAAATTTCACTTGCTCAGACATTCAGGTGAAATTTTACTTCCCTATTGAAATATTTTCACACAGTACTGTATATTAATAAAAAAAAGTAATACTAAATTATAATAATAATTATTATTATTGCATTCAACGGAGTTCTGGCAATGTTACATTGGGATCCCTGTGGTCTATGGTCCACAGGGAGACTAAATTGCAGATTGCAGGCAGAAATTAATTCTTGACTTCTCAGTGTATGTATGTTGCCACTTCAGCCTCGTTCTGGAATGCAGATAGGAAGCTGGTGACCACTTTGTATCATGATGTGCATATGCAGTGCCTCGTGGTCATGGAGTATCGCATTTTGACATTTGTGGATCTTGCACTCTGCTGTTGGTTTTGGTTGCTCTGTAATAGAGCGGTTTTCAGTTGAGTGTAGTAAAACCAAACGCAAATTACCCACAGCCAGCCAATCACAGGAGCGAGTAATCACAAGTAACTCATAAATGGCTTCCCTGTTAACCAATGACAAACCAAAGCAAAACCAAAACCATTTTGCGTTTGGTTTTACTTTGGATTCTGATTGGTTGGTTTACTTTCTCAACCAATAGGAGAGCTTAGTAAACGCAAAACCAAAACACTTCCGACACTCAATTGAAATCCGCTCTAATATAAGTTAGCTTATTTCTTTGCAATGCATGCTGTCTAAAAAATTAATAGGTATGATTTAGGGAGTGTTCATTATTTATGGCTGGGGGAGGGGGTCGGCTAAATCATAGGGAGGGGGCAAACAAAGTTTTATGCTTTTATAGGGGGGTCATCAAAAAGTTTACATACTCCTGGGGGGGGGGGGGGGGGGGGGGGGGTCATCAAAGGTTTGATGTACTTGTCATAATATAAAAATAAAATAGAACTAATTGTTGTTCTAATCCCAAGCCAATGTTCAGTCTCCAGAACACAGGAAGCCAGCGTTTTAGAGAGCAGTCAAATCTTAAAAATTTTGGGTCAGGCCTTCGGCCCTCGAAACATTTAAAGGGAGTCTGCTTTTTTCCTGCATACACAGGATGGTATTCTCTAAGCTCATGATCAAAGGCACATCCCCATTTTCATTTATTTATTTGAGACTATGGAACAATTAATGCACTAGAATGCAATATGATTTCAAGTACCCTTCCAGGAAGGTGGGGGAGGTAGAGATTTCCAGAAGAATACATGTATACATGTATATATATCTTTTCTACTAAACAAAGGTAATATACCGGTATATCATGGAAAATACCATTCTTTCTTGCACATCCATGCATCTTTTTTTTTTGCAGGGGTGTCAATAAAGTTTTGCGCAATTTTATAGGGCTCATTTAAGTTTTAATTTCACTCATACATGTAGGGGGTGTCATAAAAGTTTTAACAAGAGAAGCAGATGAAATGCTGACCCCCCAAGCCATAAATAATGAACACTACCTTATCAAAGCCTGAGGAAAGTATGTACGTATTGTAATATTATTGTGGACCATTTCCAAAACCGGATTCTCGAGTTTCAGGTGAAACTTGGCCAGTGTGTTGTGCACCTTGATCAGCTCGAAGGAAACTTTGCTGAATTGTACTCTGACAAATTTGCACTCTAAATTTTACCAATATTTTTTATTGTGCCCAAATTGGTCCAGTGGTGAAAGCGAGGCTGGGTTAATTTGTGGTTGCATGAATCTACTAGCCTGAATTCCAGCCATCTCCTCCGGTTCGTTCCTCCCAAGAGAGACATCTGAATCCAATAGCCGATAATGCTGTCCAGTGACGTCACTACCAGAAAACCTGGTAGTGATCTTTGATTGGTTCATATTCTATAATTTCGCATAATTATCATAATTAACTCATCTGAGAAGATGGCAGGATTCACTTTGGACTCGCGATTGTTGATCGTTGAGTTTCAGTGGAGTGATTGTCTTTGTCAAAGACCTTGAATTCGTATTAAGGGAACACATCTGGAAATGGATTGAAAGTGTCCTGCACAATAACCGGCTGACTGTCCTGTAAACATGTACATTAATTATCCTGTCGCGTCCGCGGGGTTGTTGATAATCGATTATTTGTTCACACTCCCATGCAGTGGTAAAGAATGTTGCTACTCTCTTCAAGGAAATGTTCTTTCCCGTAAAAGAGTCTTCGTATTTCTTTGAAAATTCACCATTATCCTTTCATGTTTTTTCTACTTTTCTGTTGCATCATTTACATAGGTAATATCTCGTAGCTGTGTCGATTCGAACAAAACGATTTGTTGCTTCGAAAAGGTTTTCACAACATAAGAGGCACTTGAGAAGCAAATGGGATGGAGATATATATACATGTATATATAGGTAAGGCTTTTATTTTGGCCAGCATGCATGATCTCAAATAATTTCTCAAGGCGAGTGATGGCTTTGTTTTTGTGACCCACAAACTCTTTAATACTACCGCCGTGACAGTTTTATTTGCATAAATTAAATTGTTAATCCGCATTGACGTCACTGGATGGCATTATCGGCTATTGGATTCAGACGTCTCTCTCGGGAGGAACGAACCAGAGGAGATGGCTGGAATTCAGGCTATGAATCTACAACAATTACAGTCTAAACATCATCTAGAGTGAGTATCGATCTAATGATACCTTTTAACTCAAAGACATGTAGATCTGCTTACTAGACAAAGAAAATACATTTTGTTTAACCTAATTTAAGTAGAATAATAATTATTGTTGCTTGCATATTTTAGACAAATCTGCTTCTTTCTATTTATTTACCAGATAAGGCCATCCCTATAAAATGTTTCATTTACCATTGCCCTCTGGCTTGTGATGGTGGATCAGTCAGTCATGATCATGCAGTATTATATTTTTTTATAAACAATAAAAATAAATAAATAACCTTAGGGGGTCTGGAACCAAGTCAGCTTGAAGACTCATGTCAAAATGTTCATGTATTCTTCAACTACTTTTTCCTCTCCTAGTTGTGGATTGACGATTTTCATGAG
The DNA here is from genome assembly GCA_030867875.1 of Actinernus sp. WN-2022. Classification (NCBI taxonomy): domain Eukaryota; kingdom Metazoa; phylum Cnidaria; class Anthozoa; order Actiniaria; family Actinernidae; genus Actinernus; species Actinernus sp. WN-2022. Next base: position 11,242,216 of record JAOWCC010000577.1, on the reverse strand, counting down.
AAAGGCAAGAAACTAATACATACTAGAGAGCTTGGAAAAAAGAGGTGTAGTTAAAAAAAAAATTAATCTTTTTTTTTTTACTTTTTCCAAAAAATTGGGCTGATGGGTCAGTAAACCATGCAAATTTTGTTTTGCTTCTCCAAAATAAAAACATGGGTTGGTCAGGCAATGGTAAACAAAACTACATAGTACTAACTACATAGAGTATTTTAGACTATTGTGTTTTGTACAGAAATAACTAGTGCCATAATAATTATAACTAGCCTGAGTGGGCTAGTATGGGCAGCATGCATTGCTGTCAGATCAACATTTCCAAGCATGTTATATATTTACATAATACCATGATCGCCTTGGATTCCTTTGTTTTCTGAGGGAAGTTTAACCTCGAAATTCCCTCATTAGGGATGAATGCTTCTAATTTTCCCTCATGTTTCTATGCATGAGAGAAAATTAGAAACTAAATTTCCCTTATGTATATAATTACAGGAGGGAAATTTAGCATTGTTTTCCAATTTTCCCTCATGTTACATTCAGGAAGGAAAATTAGAAGACAACGACTTGTCTTCCAAGTGCAGACTGGACAGCGGTACTTTATTCCCCCTGCAGCACTGGTACGTCGGAGTGCAATGACCCCCTGCACATTGGTACAGCTCAACCTCTTCAGTACTAGTCATAAACCCACAGTTTTATCCATGTGGGATGCTTTTGCAGTGTGGAAGGACTTTTACAAATCCTTGTGGGGAAATTTAATCACTAATTTCTCGAGGTGCCATGGTATAACTTTGTAATACTATGATCGCCAAGGAAATGGACTGTTTTGCATCCTCCTTTAATCCCCCTGTAATATAATCCTCCTTTATCATGTACGTGTAGGGTCCTACTATTTAATATTAATGAAACAAACTGAATGAGGAGAAATATCATTGCCTCTTTGCTATAGTTCCAATAAAGGCTAAGTAGCTACATGTAAGTGCTGTACTTTACTCCTTTTGGGATTTTGATTTATTTGTTGTTAATAATGTTTGCATGACTGCACGTTAGGGCTTAATTAATAACCAAAATTCATGCAAGCTAGAAAGCCTAGATTGTGACGCAATTGCATTTTTACAATGTGGACGCTTTAGTTTTTAAATTCTTGCAAAAATAGAATGCTGGAGAACAAAGAAGACATAAGGCTCAGGTATCGAAATGAAGCCATGTCAAGCTGAAAAAGAGCCACGCACGCGTTTCCATACACGTAGTTCATTTATTATGATAAATTGATATTGTTAAAGAGGACTCGACTCGATATACAAGCTACAATATTATTTAGCTTCAGTGGTGCAGATAACCAAATGGAACAACAATCGAAGACTTGATGCGAAAACGTCGTTCAGAAAAGTAGTAGTAGTAGATGGTCACCTTGCCTCGGTTGTGCAATTTTGGCGAGGAAAAAACGTGACTTTAATAGCAGTTTATATTTTAGCGAGACAGGAAGTGAGTTTCTCGCACGCTTCCGCAGAGATTCAGCGCTAGGTACCTTGATATGGCTTCATCAGTGAGTGCTCCCTTCTAAGATATCCTTCTCTGTCATCTGGATTAGCTAAAAGCTCTGTAAATACCAGTGTTAAACTAATAAATGTGGCGTACATGTACATTTTACTGCACGTCGGTTGCGCCATTTTGTTGCATGTGTATTCGGAAGTGCTTCCACAGCCTCGTTTGGAGATGTCATAAGACTACTATCTACATGTATGATGGGGATTGGAATATTTCGAGATGATTATAAATAATGATATGCATTGGAAACACAGCTTTAAAAGGCTCTTATTAATACGTATTATACGAATAATACTTGATATCGAGAACATTCCATGAGTTTTGTGTGTTATAATGCTTAATACTTTCTTTTTAAGGAGATTTACCCCCTTTCCCCCCACTCGGTGCAGGAACTTTTTTGGGGACGAAAATCCGCAAGGCATACTGGGAAAACATCAGAATCCAAGATGGCGGACAGCTCGGAAAGAAGTAAAAACGAACCCCAGAAGAAAACACGACTTGATTGGCGAAAAGAGAAAGAATTAGAGGAAGCTAGGAAAGCTGGTACTGCACCAGCCTTACAGGATGAAGAGGGGAAGTAAGTATAGATTTTTTAGGAATTTTTCCGAGCGGGAAATCAGCGTCAAGGTGGTGTCATATTTTTTTGTAAACTATCCATTTGAACGTTTCTAGAACGTTTCAAGAGATCTCATACTCTATTTACTGTTTCTGTCTTTGTAATAATAAGGATATAATGAAAGTGTCGAAGGTCTAATGATACAGAATCATCTCATCCACCTTTAAAAAATACTACATTTATTTATCGTAAATCAGATCCCTGACACTATTAAAAACTGTTGTATGTTGTGCAAACTAAAATCTTATTTCTAGATTTGATTTGTAATTTTGAGCCAGTGCTTACTTTAATAATTCTAGAGTATGAAAGTTCAAAGACGAAAAAGGCCTATCTTATTTCAAGGGAGGTCTCGTCCTGGGACACCGAAACAATACTTTTTTCTCTAGTTTTAAGATGTTAAATTTAAGAGTGATTGTAAGGTAAGTCAACCTATTATCGGACAGTTTACCTACATGTAGATCACTTCCAGTCGTATAACAAAGTGGGCTATTGCCAATGTTTTTCTTCCTTTGTAGTTGTGGCTACATTTGCATAACCTGATTCCTTCCGAATTTTATTATCAACTGAAGAAGTCAGGGAATAACTTTAGAATACCCAGCCACTAAACCTTGGGAGTTGTATAGCTAATGGCTACATGACTACTTGTACATGGCTACGTAGCTGAGTACTTGGCTACATGGCTATGTACTTGACTACGTGGCTACCATAATTTCCGGCCTATTACCCGCAGGTTATCTGTTAATTTTTCACCAAACCACGGCTGCTGCGGGTAATAGGGTTGTGCGGGTAATGTGTTAAATTCTAAAGACTAAAACTTTGTCACACAAGGTTACGGCAATCGCCTTTTGCCCCTTATTCGCCGGCGGCACACAGCGATCGCCTTTGTCGAAAACAACGAAAAGCGGTCGCCTTTCGCTGGCGAAAATTTCGGCTCACTTGTGAAAATAAATTGCTGTTGCCAAACTGAAAAGTCGCTGACGATTTTTTCGCCGTAGAAAATAACAATGATCGCCGTTAGTGTCAGTGTTTATTTCGTCCAAATCTTCTAAGCTTTGTATAAAACCAAAACTGTTTCTGATGTAACAAACACTGAGGAAATCAGTGCCATAACGAGAGACAAGAGTTGCATTTATTTAATACTTATGTGTATAAACACCATCCCACTAGTTTGGTGCCTAATTATTTCATCTGATAAACTTTACCTTCTGTGCACAGTAGTTTCACACTTGATCCATTAATCCTTCAGGATTTTAGCTGAAATCATTGCTTATGTTTTCAAGAAGCTGGCTTATCAAAAGATCCCATACTTGGAGTTGACATGTGAATTCTCTCGACATTGTCTGGTTTTTTACACAAAAACACCGGAGTGTCACGCTCTATGAACTTCGCGGATAGCGTATAAAGTGTGGCTTATTCACCACACAGCTTCTTAACTTTTTTGTGAAAATGGAAAAGGTCCACCAAAGAAAATATTCTGGAGTTCTTTTTGTTAATGTGGAACCATTTTCAAAGGTGAGGAGGTTCGAGTCTCAAATTCCACGACAGAGAAGCATGAATTTTTCAATTAGTTGGCAGTGTTTGTTTTGCTTTGTGATACATGCACCAAACATTTCCTAATGACAAATTTTCGTTTAGAAATTGAGATTCTTTCCGATTCAAACGTTTTGAAAGTTTTTCTTTTATATTCCGACGTTTCGTGTCTGAACAATTTCGCCTGATACCGGAAATGCTTTGAGTCGAAGGTGAGTCCTTAGTTTCTAAATTGCTGTGAAATCACACTGTATACGAACGGATTTACAACTTCTATCTATCAAGAACGTACACATGTTGATGTTCCTACATGTACGTCTACAAAGACACAACATTAATTAAAACCTACTATGAGGTACCAGTATTGTTTCCTAAATTTACACTGAGAGGTGCAGGTAATCTGTTAATATATTTTTCTTTGAGACTCTAAAATCAGCGGGTGCGGGTAACACGCTGTGCAGGTAATAGGCCAGAAATTATGGTACATACATGTACTTGATTACATGGTAGGGTGATTGCAGAATGATACCCTGCAAACCAATTATACAAACCCTCTAAAAACCTAACCCTAAAATAAATAAAAAACTTAACCATTCTCCGTGCGAAATCGATATTAGAATGAGTCTGAATACACCTGAAAGAAAATTGAGAATTTAGCAGAGTTTTTAAGTGATATTTTGTAGGGAGGGAGTATTCTGCAGTGTACATGACTAGCTATGTCTTTATCATTTGTGCACCGCCTTTTAAAATGTCATCCTCTAAACTTCAAGGACTTGCAAATAACTTTGGGAATAACATTTTGGCAAGCACTGGCATGGGGGGGACTCGAGCCGGTTCCAACTGAATTATATATAGTCTGTGGCCAGGAGCAGTTACAAAGATTTGGAATACTTAATCAGTAGAAATGTATAACTGTGGAGCAGGGGAGCTACAGTGCCATTTTAATTTTGAATCACGCATGTCAAGGATATCATGGAAATCAAGGTTATCAGGCATACCAAGGGTATCACACATACCAAAGGTATCACGTATACCAAGGGTATCACATATACCAAGGGTATCACGCATACCAAGGGTATCTCGCACACTAAGGGTATCACGCATACCAAGGTATCATGCATACCAAGGGTATCTCACATACCAAGGGTATCTCGCACCAAGGGTATCACGCATACCAAGGGTATCACGCATTCCAAGGGTATCACGCATACCAAGGGTATCACGCATACCAAGGGTATCTCGCATACCAAGGGTATCTCGCATACCAAGGGTATCACGCATACCAAGGGTATCACGCATACCAAGGGTATCACGCATACCAAGGGTATCACGCATACCAAGGGTATCACGCATACCAACATACCAAGGGTATCACGCATACCAAGGGTATCACGCATACCAAGGGTATCACGCATACCAAGGGTATCACGCATACCAAGGGTATCACGCATACCAAGGGTATCACGCATACCAAGGGTATCACGCATACCAAGGGTATCACGCATACCAAGGGTATCACGCATACCAAGGGTATCACGCATACCAAGGGTATCACGCATACCAAGGGTATCACGCATACCAACATACCAAGGGTATCACGCATACCAACATACCAAGGGTATCACGCATACCAAGGGTATCACGCATACCAAGGGTATCACGCATACCAAGGGTATCACGCATACCAAGGGTATCACGCATACCAAGGGTATCACGCATACCAAGGGTATCACGCATACCAAGGGTATCACGCATACCAAGGGTATCACGCATACCAAGGGTATCACGCATACCAAGGGTATCATCCATCAAGCAAATCAAGCAAATCAAGGGTATCACACATCAAGCAAATCTTAGGTATCACGCAATTCAAGAGTATCGTGCATCAAACAAATCAAGGGTATCACAGGAGTCAAGGGTATCATGCATTCAGCGAATCAAGGGCATCAATCGAACAGATGAAGAGCATCAGTCACAGAGATCAGTATCTTGCTCTGTAACATATATTCTGCAATATGGCCCCAGAAAAGTTTGGTGATGAATTAATCTTGATTAATATGAGAGCTGGGATTTAAAGCAACAAAATAAGTAGAGTAACTGCAGAACATAAATGTACCTCCAAACAAACAACCCTTGCAGGATATGTGTGATACGCTGGATACCCTTGATGCTTTTCATATACTTTACATGTATGAGCAATGTTGTGATAGTTCACAATAGATTCACATGTGTAAACAACAAGTTCGCAATAACACAACCTAGCCCTAAATAAAACCCTAACACCAAACAAAGCCCTTCCCTGTTCATGCTAGTTTGCTCACTGGGTTTTAGTCACTCATAACTGCTATCTGGTGGAGAGCAGACACCAGATAACATGATGCAATTCCAACAATCACATAATAATGTACTGTATATATTGCACACATATAATTTTATGTTTTGGTACTGACTCAAACGCTTGTGTTTTATTTTAGGGATATTAATCCTCATATTCCTCAGTACATATCATCAGCACCATGGTACTATGGCACCCTAGGGTGAGTAAGTTCAGCTATAGCTGCACTATATCCCTTTGATCTTGTGAATCATTTACAGCTGTTCAGTGTGCATGTAGCTGAAACATTTACAGCTGTACAGTGTGCATGTAGCTAGTAAAGGACCATGTTGTTTGTAGTTTCTGTTTAACTTGTGCTGGCACTTACATTTGTATATAAGCTATATAGTTTATACTATGAAAGAGAATGAATTTATGAACAATAATGAGGCCCCAAGAATGAAACCAAAGTTTATCAGAATGCTAGGCAGTACAAAATTGTAGTTGGTGTCTGTCATAGTGTCATTATTAATAGTGTACAATGTACATGGTCAGTTTGGCATCAGTTTGGCATCTTCTCAAAGGTATTAGCTGATATGAGCTACACTGTAAATTTGAGGGTGAAAAATTTTGCAACCATCGGCAGCACCAGAACGGCCAAAATTTGATGGCTAAATGTTTGGCGGCTTTAATGTTGTCATCGACAGTAAATACCAGGTGGCAAGCTGGCGACAGTTGATGCTGCCTGGCAGCTAGCCATCGACAGCTCAAGACGTTCGACAGCTTGCAACCAATGCAGAAAATAAAATAATATTGGAGAAAGTAAAAGTACCAACTATTACACTAACTTTAGAACATTTTATTTTCCCTTCTTTCAGAACTCAAATGGCGTAGGATAGATTCATACTCGTCAATAAAACTAAGACTTTAGAGTCTTTTATTTTCGCTGACTTCAAAACTCAAATGGCACAATGGTCAACAACTAACAATTTAGAATCTTTTATTTTTGCCATCTTCAGAACTCATGCAAACGGCACAGGGTCAAAACAAACTTGACAATAAAACTAACACTTTAGAATCTTTTAGTTTCCCTGCATTCAGAACTCAAACGGCAGGTCAAAATGGACCGGACAATAAAACCGACGCTTTAGAATCTTTTATTTTTGCTGCTTTCAGAACTCAAATAGCATGGGGTCGAATTTAGAATGTTTTATTTTCACTGACTTCAGAACTCAAATGCCACCAACGGTAAACATCCAGTGGTACCAACACCGCCGGAAAATACAGACGCTGTGGCGGTTGCAAAGTTTTTGAGTGGGACTTATGTATGTATGTATCTACATGTACATGTATGATCACATGGATAGATGTCAACGAGGGTACACATACAATGTATTTATGTACTAGATAATTAAATAAATTGTGCTTTAAATATGGCTGTTTTTCATCCTTGGTGATGATGCATGTCCAAAACATATTTCACCTTTTTTTCATTTTTATGTAAATAATGTAGAGCAGAATCAGGGACTGCACAGTTTTGTTAAACAAGAGTGAAATAATCATAAAAAAATGTCAGATAAATGTTCCGGTTTTACCAAAGCTGTATCACCCTATGAATTTCATCTATATTTTCCAGACCAACCCTAAAACATCAGAGGCCTCAACCAGAAAAGCAAAAGACAACCTCTGAGTTAACAGATTGGTACAAGAGAGGTTTGCCAACAGTAAGTAAAAATATATACAATGTAACAGTGGTTTCATGCTACTAAATTCTCCAAAAATGTAACTGACTGTAGGCAGCATCAACAGTAAAGTACAAGAAGGGAGCCTGTGAGAACTGTGGTGCCATGACACACTCAAAGAAAGACTGCATGGAGGTTAGTAAATACATATTACATTACTATACCAGCGGGGGGGGATGGTGTTTATTTAATTTGTACTTTTTAAAGGTGTGAAATGGGGTCTACAGTTTGCATGAAGCTATACAAGGAGCAATGGTACTGTATTTAGCTACTCAACCTAATGTACTGCTGACTTACACATGCCAGTATTCCCCCCCTCCCCCTTTCCTGGGCATGCAGGTAGTGAATCTGATCAACTCAGTAAATCTGCCAAATTCCTCCAAGTGATTTTAGTAAAAAAAATCAGTATTATCAGGTCAACCAATTCAAGCTTTAGAGTTTTTGTTGCCATACATATTGTTACATAATCCAGCCATAGTATTCAAAAAACTAACTTGGCTCAAATATAGTAACTAATTGAAAGATACTCTAACTATCAATAAAAGCACTAAAACATATATCTTTAAAGTACAATTTTTATTAGCTAGAATAGCTTCTACAGCATGTACATACATTTGTAGTTTAATGTGGGAAATAAGTAAAAAACTACATAACAAGGATATGGATTGAAGACAGATTGTAATGACTACATAACCATAAATTCAGGAGTAATGCCAAGACAGTGGTATTCCAAAAACTTTGATTGTGTATCTGTTGTATTTTCCAGAGGCCTCGCAGAGTTGGTGCTAAGTTCACTGGTGATGATATAAGACCAGATGAATATGTCCATTCCTACTTCAGTATGGACTATGATGGCAAAAGGGACAGGTAATCATTTTATAAAATGGGGACCTTGTGGTCCCTTGGAGACGTAGTGGTGCTGGACAAATTATGGCATTTTTTTTTTGGTAAGGGAATCAAAATGAGACTAAATGGTATTTTGTAGCTTAATAATAATATTTATTTATTATTAAATATCTAACATTTGTGTCAACCTGTGTCTGTAGATGGAATGGCTATGATGTAAATGACCACAAGAGAATAGCACAAGAGTATGCAAAAATAGAATTGGTAAGATGAGTACTAACTTTTAAAATAAGTTGTAAAGTTCTGAAAGTACATTTAACAAGGGTCGTTACTTTTGGTTTTAGCAGCCTTTTATGGTTGCTACTTTTGGAGGGTTGCTACAACTGTACTTTCAGACAGTCACTACTTTTGGGGAGCTAAAATGCGTACATAGGCCAAGCTATTTCAATAAAACAAAAATGGTATTTGATATGGCAGAAACTACAGATTAATGTCTGCAAATGATGATAGACAGTTTAAATAACTTGTGATATATTCTTGAAAGACTTATAAACTTGAGGCTAATGAGGGTGCTATGACCTGCGAACCACCAAACTTTGCAAGGCTTCTGATTGAGTGCATTTGGGCTTCCCGCTTGGGGTCCCTGTGGTCGCATATGCAGATCAAGCTTGGGGGTTTTCACTGACCGTTCAGTGAACAATGGAACATCTTAGAGAATTTCTTAAAATGTATAAAAAAGCATTATTGAATAGTGGCAAATGAATTCAGACATCTCTCTGGGAGTGATCCCTGGAAGGAGCCAAGGATTCGGCTGTTTCAGGCTGGTACTATTGAATGATGTAATTGATTAGTTATGCCTGTAGTGTAATAAATTTATTGTTGCTAATAAAGGCTAATCCAAGTCACTGACAGTTTTTAACTTTTTTTACCTCAAATTATTTCCAGTTGTCACATGTTTGTTCACTTTATTAAATTTTGTTTATATTTTGTTCCAAATAGACATCATAGATAATTACGGTACTAGATTATTCTAGATATAAGTGGATTAATTTTACTTTAAAACTTTTTTTTCTCATACCAGGCAAAGCAACATTTGAAAGTGCAAAAACTTGAGGATGAATTGGCAGAAGGCAAGAAGCCAGAAGATAAAGTGGGGGTAAGCGTGCTTTATTTAACAAATAAAAGATGGATTGGTTCTTCATGTTCTATTACAAAATAATGCACACTCAAGGTCTTGAAAAACTGCAGATGCACAAGTGGATTGTGAGTAACATTTAGCAGCTTTTTAAGATCTCGAAAGTACATTATTTTGTTATAGGACACACATGAAGAGAACTGTCTTCTATTTGTTTTATAATATAAAACTCAATCTACATTTACACTAATATTTTCCAGTCCGGTCCGACCTAACTCAGTCAATAGGCTTTTTATAATATGACCATATTTTTTTGTCAGTAGATCAAACCGCAAAACAACAAGAAAAAATAGTTCAGGGCCAGACGGCTTTATCAGGCCCACTCACGCCATATACGTCCGTCCCTCGTCACATGACTAGTTTCTTAAATGGTTTCGAAAGGAAAGAGTGTGCGGGGCCGTACGGGTCATATGATAATATAACATACAAATGGCCAAGTCCACCATGTTGTTTAACCTTGTGTCCGCTTCTGTCTCAGTGCTTAGCATGCCAGACATTATACAGGTAACCCAAATACATAACCTGACCTCATGGCCTCAACCATGTAAATTGTTATATTATAGACCCCTCATTCTTACTATAATTATTTATAGTGAAAATCATGTAGACTCTAGTGTTGTGCCAGGTACATGTAGAAAGGCTGCTCGTGTGATCAGCTATACTCGGTTCTCTTGTGAATTATTAATGAGTTTATGTTCTTCAATTGAACTTGTGTTACTGAGATATGTTAATGTGCTTTCTCTCTCAGGAGAGATTAAGTGATGATGATGATGAAGATGAAGATAAATATGCTGATTCAGCTGATATGCCAGGACAGAAGTTTGATACAAAAAGGTAACTTTCAGTGTTAATTTTGTTGGATTGAATTCTTTACTAAAGTAAACAATTTTCATGCAGCAAAAGTGGAGACAAAGTAATTTTAACGGACAAAATGGTGAGAGGGTAATCAAAAATTTAACTTTGTTTTTTTCTTTTGCACCAGCCCTCATCTAATTACATGTATTATGACCAGACCCTGTCAGATACTGGACTAGTTTCACGAATGCAAAACATGTACAACTAAAGTGCAGTCAACTACGTACAATGTAACACGTTATGTACATTTGTATTTTTCTAGCAAGCTTATTAAATTTAATATACTATCATCACTTTTAGACGAACAACTGTAAGGAACCTTAGGATTCGAGAAGACACTGCAAAGGTATGTATACAATGAATAATGCAGTTTCACTGATAAACAAAAACTCAAAAGTCTGCCAAAGGACGCTCTGTTCACATCTTTTGTACTGACGAAAACTCGCCCCATGTTTTCTTATTTTTTGTGTTCACTTAAATGGCGTTTTCATTTCTAACGGAAGTACATTTTGTATTCCTTCTCTGCAGTATTTTAATGGTGCTTTCATTTCTAACGTAGTTTTTGTATTCCTTCTCTGCAGTATTTATATAACCTTGAACTGAGTTCTGCATACTATGACCCAAAGACACGATCTATGAGAGAGAATCCATTGAAAGATAAGGATCGGGCAACACTGTGAGTATAGACCATACTAGGTAGGGTATAGGACAATATCACTTAATTGATAAGAAGTACATTAATGCATTTTATGTACCTTATTATCACTTATTTTCGGGCGACTTTAATTTCGCGAATTTGGAATAGAAATATTTTGCGAGACTTAAATTTCGCGATTTTTACGAATCACCGTTTTTCAAGGTAATGAAATTTCGCGAATCAAGTACAATGGTGCTCGTTTTTTAAACTTCCATTTCTGTATTTTATTTAACCATAACGGAATAGAAACGCAACAAGCAACTGGCTGAAATGTTCAACAATGTCAGCAACAAGGTAGTAACATCTTTTAAAAGTACACTGATATAAGCAACTGAGGCACTATTTAACTCGATGGTGCTGCCAATTAGCTTTTAGATAAGGATCGCTTCTGAAAAGAATGAAGCCATCATGAAGAGGCTAAAGCAGCTGATCACAGAGAACTATAGGGAGCCAAATGCCGATGGCAAATTTGAAGACTGTACTGAGGAAGTGTTACAGGAACTAATTCAGCAAGATGAGTCAGACGATGAGGAATAAGGACATGCATTGAACTGAAATTTGAGCCCTCCTACTCGTATGTAAACTACTAGCAGACGGAAAACTTAAATAAAGGATTTTATAAAGGTCACTTAATTCGCGGCACCTTTTTTTCGAAATTTTTAAAATCGCGAAAATTAAGTCTCGCGAAAATAAGTGATAATAAGGTAATTTATTTACATCGGCACTACACTAGATGCTTCATACTTTTAATTGTGCATTAATTAGGTTACTAACAATTAGGCTTATAAACTCTTGTAAATATGCTACGATTGTTTGAGGTTTTCAGACTCCAAGTTCTACCTTAAAGATTGACTCACAGAAATTTGCTATAGGAGGTTTTTCCACTCTCAAATCAAGAATTCTGCTAGCATTTTGTGAGCGTTAATTTTTAGCGCTGCCTATCACAATAACTCATTTCTTCTATGCTTTGCATATCCACAAGTTAAAGTATTTCATTTTATACAAAATCGGATTTGCTTTTTTCCAGTGTGACGTATTCAGGAGACAATTTTGTCCGGTTCTCTGGCGACACAACTAAGATGGCACAAAATCAGTGTAAGTTTATTGATAACATTACCATGCAGGGATTCAGGTTGTTCTCAGACAGTGGACTATGACGCATAAATGTTTGATACATTTTCAACATGGTAGGACTCTGGTACGATTGCTTTCTGTTTCCATCTTTTCAAAGTTTTTGCAGAAAGCACTGAATTACTGCCCTACTAAATAGGCCATTTTGACGATGTTGCGCACGCATCAGTAGAACAATAGACACGAGCTGCTAAGACTCGTTCTGGTTCACCAGCCTTTTGTTATTTAAAACAGATAGCCATTGTTCTAGCTGCGCGCGCAACATCGTCAAAATGGCCTATTATTGGCCTATTGATCTAACCCTAGCTTGGACAATAAATTATTGACAGATAGCAGAAAATTTCAACCAAATCCCTGGCCATGATAAATCATGCACTCTAATTGGCTACTGAGCCTTTGCCTGCTCACGATCAAATGAAGGGCTGTGTGCAACAACGACGTAAGTGACTTCTGATCACGTTGACATTTCTCCCTTAGAAAGCAAAGAATTTGAATGAGAATTTAGAATGTGATCAGGAGACCTTCAAATGTTCTTGCTCCATGCACCTTTGTGATTTATCTAAAAGCTCTAACCTTTCAGTATTTGCATGGGAGGCATATGAGAAGGGAGCTGATGTCCATCTTCAAGCAGACCCCACAAAATTGGAGCTACTGAATCAAGAATATAAAGTGAAGAAAGAGTCGTTTGAAAAGGATAAGAAGCAGTCTGTACTTGAGAAGGTAGGACAGTGGAAACTGGCAGATTTACATCCTCAGGAAAAAATATTGATGATTTTCCAACATTGATGCATGGGTATTAATGCATTCCCACTGATGTATTTTTGAGGGGGGAAATTCCTGGGAAAAGTGCTTCCTTAAATCTTAGATCTGCATTATGCACACTCTAAATTAAAAGGAAAAAAATGGAAGAAGAGTTCTTATTTGAGGATTGTCTGTATTTTCATTTAAGTAATGTTCCGGCTAAGAACGATAGCACTGAACGGCAAAGAATGTAAAAGGTGTTCATTTTCTATTCTTTTCTCGTAATTTCATTGGTTGATACTCATAAATTCAATAGAAAAACCATCGAAACAGTACATTTTCATTCAATAATTTGTGAAGTTGTATTTTAGTTTGATCAAACTAATTATGATTTAATTTCGAAGAATATCTTATGTGGGGAAGTTCTCAAATTTTCGATTGAAATATCTTTTGTTTTCTCCCTTTCCGATTTGACTGGATTGGCTCTTTTCACAGTAAAAAGAGCCAACATCCTAAAAAAACACTATTTTCTGAGTGTAGTTTGGACTGTAGTCGACATCTCATACTGCACTTCAGGCATATTCAAGCGATATCATATGTGAGCAGGATATTCCATTGCCGCAACCTAGTGTCTTGTGCTATAGTTCTTAGCAGAATCATTACCGGTACTTAAAATTGAAGTTTCGCTTGGCCAGACCGAAAAAAAATATAGTAATGAGGTTATGAAAGAGTAGAGAGCATTTGTCTACTTTACTTTTCTGAGGTTTGAACTTTCAATTTTTTTTTTTACAGTACGGTGGAGAAGAACACTTGGATGCTCCGGCTAAAGAACTTTTGTTGGCACAAACGGTAAGTAAGACTCTACGAAATTCGATTACTTATCAGAACAACTTTTGTGTCCATACATGGACGTGGCAGCTTTCCTTTGCGTCAATAAAATAATAGTTTTATTTCAGTGGTCAAGGAAAAAGGAGTCGGCGTTTGTTAATACTGCTCCAACGTACGTGTCAATGAGTTTGGTAATTTTTGGAAACCTGAATTTTGGATGTAAAATAGTTTGCAAGAGGGAGAGCTCTCCTCTAGCTGGCTCCTAAATACAGGAATCGCTTACTTAATTAATTCATGAAATGACAATATAAACTAACCCTAATCCTACCCTGAACCATAAAAAAAACCTAACTGTTCAGTAAACAAGATCTTACCCACCTAGAGCTAGGGTTCTCAAGAAAAACTTCTCAAGAAAATGTTGGGGTAAAAAAAAATAGAGAGATTTACTGGAACTAGAACACCGCTTCTCCTATTCATAAGGCAAACGTAACTTGTAACCACTACACTAAACAACCATTGTCACTCAATTGCTGTCAAATTTGTACATTTTAAAACCACTGCTAATTTTAGTTAGTTTATATGGTCATTTCATGAATTAATTAAGTGAGCCATTCCTGTATTTAGCCGCTTTTGTGCCCAACATACACAGCCATTATGGTTGGCAAACGATAACTGTTTCTATTCTAAATATATATGAGATGAATTCAGCCACAATCTTACCTTTATCACGAGGTTACTGACCTACCTTTTCTGTAATTTTTTTGGTAACGTTGAATAAAAATCATGAACCTAAAGGTATAGTTAAATGTATTCATTTATATAGTGCAACTTCTATATACCGGTAAATATATTCAAATGCACTTCACAAGAGAGGTCTTAGGAAACGGACTGCTATTGTGGTGCAAATTGCTGCCGTGTCGTTTACATTCATGAGTGATTGTTAGTACCTCAGAATACAGGCTGTTGTGCCGGGAGACAATCCCCATCTCACTAAATAGCACAACAGGTATTTCACGCCCCCCTCCCCCCCCCCACATTGATTAGAAGAGGAAGGAGACAAGGCCAACAGCTTATATGCCCCTGCCCAAGGACGTGGCCACAGAGGTTCGGACCCGCTATCTCTCGCACAATACAATACAATTTATTTTGGTCGAAACGTGGAATACTGTTGCCCGTTACATCCGAGACAGAGGCTCGTGTTAAAAATGCCCGACAGAAATTAAGATAATGTGATGAATAAGGTAATCATACTAATGTAAAAACTAATTATACGTATAGGGAATATATAGAAATCCTAGCAAGGTAAGACTAATTTCCAGAAATGTAAGACTAATTACTAGAAATCTAGACCGTGCTCTACCAACTGAGCTATAACCGTCACATTCTTCTTTCATAGCATTTGATATCAAACTTGTAATGGGACGTTTAAGGTTGAGAGGGTAATCATAGTCATCGTCCAGTACCATAACAAATACTGCAACTGTCGAGTTGTTGCTGGATTTTACTTCATATTCTACTATTCATTAATTATTCATAAGAACAGCTACCAACAAGAGGCCACAATTTGTAGCACATGCAAACTCTCATGAGGAGTTCAACAACACTTTGAAGTCCGGGAACTTTGAAATTCGAAAGTCTAATGCTATGTCCAGTCCACAATTACAGGCAAGAAGTGAAGTGACTTTGATAGAAAAAAACCTGCGTCCAGCAGGATTCAAATGAACTTTCTCAGATCCCATAGATTCTACCTTGCTGATTCTACCTTACGCGACACTACTGAGTCGGGTGTTGATCACAACCTAACTCAAAAATAATACTAATCCTTATTTTTCCGGTCTGGAATCCACTGAAATCATGCCCTCTGGTTGGCTGTGACCCAGTCTGTCATTTTTATCATCCGGAATGTCTAATTTCAAAGTTTTTCAAAATCAAAGTTTTTGACGTGATTCTTACGTAAATGTACCCTAGAATTGAACACGTCGTTACTTTCAAAAAAGGGAAAACTGCAGGAAATTGCTAGTGATTTGTGTGAAAAATATATCGCTTCTTGTGTGAGCACACGACTGAATTAACAAAAGCAAATACAATAAATTGAATTGATAAGGGAAAAATATTATTTACCGGCCTTAGTCGGTGACTCGTATATGAAACATTACCTCGAGCACATTTCTTAAAAAAAAAAAAAAAAAAACTAAGGCTTTGGAAATTACAGGTTTGGTAAACATCGGTTAAATGGCTGACAGTTACTTCTGTTACTGCATGGTTACTTCTAATGTTACAGGTTTAAACTGTACTGTGCTACCTTTTTTTTCAGTGGAAAACAGACAGAATCGCTACTGCTGGGCACAACGTCCCAAGAACGTAACTGCAGGGGTTAGAGAGACCCCACCCCAAGAAAAAACTCGGTTGGGCTTATGGATATTTCAGTATGATGCAATGCAGTTTTGCTCAAAATATTTTAACATTGTATCCACGAGTTCTCCATTAGGGCTGTTTTTATTTACCTACGAGTTTCATATGAGTCTGTAGACTTCGCATGACACTTTGCCGCAGTGTCGGTCTCCTTCTTCCCTTATTCTCGCTTCAGTCTCCGCTCGGACATTATCCCCACAGACTGCAGAGGGGAAAGGAGGATGGCTAGCAGTCAAATCTAACGTTAAAATCCCGGAAGGATAGTCTTGTCTGAAAAATCGTTTTACCTGCCAAAATTTGAACTCAAATGGGGTAATATTCATGTAATTTTTTTTTCAAATTCATGAAGTCAAATAACTGGGTTTCTTTAAGCTCTCAACCTGATATACACACTCTTTTTTTTTCTAACATGGAACACTGCTCTCGTTTACCGAAATGATATGCCACTGACCCTCAACGTCGGCCGATACATCGGTACTGGGAAATAAAAGAAATTGCCGGACCGAGTGTCAATTGATTGTTGACCAACCGGCATATTATGACAATATGTTGGTCATCATTTACCATCGATGGCCTTAATGTGTCTGTCAAGGGACTATTGGTTGATAGGTGCCTTATTGCCAAGGGACTATTGGTTGATAGGTGCCTTATTGCCAACGGACTATTGGTTGATAGGTGCCTTATTGCCAACGGAGTATTGGTTGATAGGTGCCTTATTGCCAACGGAGTATTGGTTGATAGGTGCCTTATTGCCAAGGGACTATTGGTTGATAGGTGCCGTTGAAATTTGATCTTCTTAAAACAAATATTGGCATTACTGTAGGTGATTTGTAGTGATAATTATGTGTATTCTTATTCGGGAATACTGTCAATCTAATGCGCCCTAACATGGATAAGCATTATTTGTATTGAAAAATAGAAAGCTTACTACAATTTTATTTATTTCTGCACCTTACACATACCACGCCTATTTGTTGTATACAAAATGTAAATTAAATTAGAGTGATTTTACTTGACCCGTGAAACATAAACTATTAGTTAGTGTGTAATACCAAGATAAACACATACTACATGTACAACACATTAGTGTACTGTTCGTATTTCAAGAGACTAAATGTGATAAACTATTTAGTAGGATTGTTCTTTAGCCAAGTAGTTCATCTAAAGTATGGAAACCATAGCGCTGTGGTGCTCTTGTCGATGCTAAGTCTTTACCTTGGCATTTTCCATCCACAATATACTCCTTGCCTGTCTTCTCTTGAAACCATAGCAACACTTTATCCATGATAGGCGTGGCAATGTTAGCAGTTTCTGCAATTCCTCGAATTACCAACAGGCCAAAAGGTATATCTTCCGTTACATAGCGGTTGTTGAAATCTGGCAGGAACTTGCCGTCAGCTGTCTTCGTCATGGGGTGCCTCAAGGTTTCATATGGAGCCATTGTTTTCATTACTGTGAATAGGTTAGTTGTGTCTGCAATCTCACCAGATTTGGCCCACACTCGCATGTAGTATTCATATAACCCTTTTACTGCCGACATGTCTGTTTCCGGATGCTGCTTCTGAATTCCCTGAGCTATCTCCACCACTTCGTCATTTATTGCTTCCATGATCTATTAAGATTAAACGAATATAATAGATTGTTTACGATAATTGCTATTTAGCACTTTTTAAATAGAACATTGCTCGCATAAAATTTATTTATCCAACTCAATAGGCCATTTCGACGACGTTGCGCACGCGCGCTGCTAAGACTCGTTCTGGTTCACCAGCCTTTTGTTATTTAAATCAGCCATTGTTCTAGCTGCGCGCGCAGCATCGTCAAAATGGCCAATTCATAGTTCCGGTCCGACTCAAACAATAGTGAATCAATCAGAGCGTAGCAGTCCCACAAACATAAGCACAGACTGGATATTTTTAGAAATGTTTTTAGCATTTCATGAATTTGATGATGATATATGATTAAATTACAAATGTTTTTGTAATCAATGTATTTTTTGTGCCGTTTTCTGGTAAAATCTGTGGGACGTAGCAACAGTAACTATGGGACGTCGGAATGATCAATCATTTAATGTTTAACAAAGTTGCAGGGCTCGAAAAGCCTCTGGCCGGTAGCCAGGGCGCAAAGTGGAAATTTACAGAAAAACTTGAAAATCACGAGCCGGTAGGCGAGTGATTTTCAAGTTTTCCTGCGTTCTCCCAACATATCCCGAGTGTTTATGTAAGAGAACAAAGACATGGAAAGCGGTGTTATATTGCTTTTATAAAATAACGAACAGGAAAAACACGAGATAAATCTTACGCACGCGCGATCAGAAGATCAATTCTCCTAACAGTAACAGTCGTCAGAAATTGACCGACGGCGAGTTTGCACAGCGCGGGAAATCCCCCAAGGCAGAACTGAGAGAACGAAACGAAGGCATGCTCTGTGTCAGTGTGTGGCGGCTCTATTTTGAAAACATCTGCTTCAACATTTTCCGAAAAGAATAACTCAGAATTCAAGACATTTTTTCAGGAAATTTAAGGCATAAGGCATTCAAGGCTCAGTAGAAAACTCCCAAATTCAAGACACAACAACTTAATCTTCATCAAAGCAAGTTTATAGTGTTATTCATTTGCCATTTAGTGCGATAAAATACCAGATATTCTGGATGTTTGAACCTTCGTAGTTCAACTGTCAAATAAATTCAAACTTTGAGCTTGGGCTGCCTGTGAATGTACACGAGGAAACATGATTCCCCTGTTGAACTTTGAAGCAGGTTTTACTTTTTATTTTGTTGAATGAACTTTAATTTTCGCCAAACTCAATGGAAATATCTAGCTGTTGGAACCTTCCTTCCAATGAGATGAGGCTAAGAGTGCAAGGTAAGAGGGAAAAGCTCATTTTGTTCTGTGAAAAATCAACAAGTTTTCGTTTGGTTGTCAGTGTTATATCAACTTCACAACTGTCGGACGTTGTTAATAAAATGGCAAGGAGAAAGCTATTAAAAAAACCTTACCTGAATTATCTAAGACCAAGCAGGGTGAACCTTATGTGAAGGCTTAATTACTATTTCGTCGCCGACAAAATGTCGGACTTGAACATTAAGCGTACATCAAGGGCCAGTACTTATTATATAACAGAATTTATGCAAGTAATTAGTTGCATAAACCATCCCGTTATATAACGGAATTTATGCAAGTAATTAGTTGCATAAACCATCCCGTTATATAATGGAATTTATGCAAGTAATTAGTTGCATAAATCATCCTGTCATATCATATAACGGAATTTATGCAAGTAATTAGTGGCATAAATTCTGTTCCGTTATATAAGCCAGTATTTATTATATAACGGAATTTATGCAAGTAATTTGTTGCATATATCATCCCTTTATGTAATTGAGTATATCTTATATAACAGAATTTATGCAAGTACTTAGTTGCATAAATTATGTTCTGTTAGTGTTGATAATCAAATACATAATAATAATTACATAGGGAGTTAATTGCATAATTTATTTCGTTATATATAACAAGTTAATCGCATAATATGCGAATATATATATTCCCCATCAAGGGCACCCAACGAGTACTTTTTGAAATTCGTTTGAAACCAGTTGTCTGCAGCTTATCTAGCCATTTTAAGGCGCCTACTATGTCTTTTGACGTATTCTAGAAAGCTATTAGCTGTTCGGATTTTCTAGGTGGAAATCGCGTCAACCGAAAATACTATGGCAAAATATTCCCGGCCAACGAATTTGTTAGTAGTCTAGAACATAACAAGAATTTTCTAGCCCAAGTAACTTCATGTTGCAAAGTTTTGTGGAGGTACGAATTTTTAGGGATTCTTTTTTCCTGTTCTGACTCTATTGATCAGACGAATTGGGACGTACGAATATTTTAGAGAAAACCTTTTAGTCTCCCTTTTCTTCTATAATTTTCTAGGGATTGAAAACAAATTTTCTAGCCAGTATTTCAGAAAACAATTTTCTAAGGACAATATTTTCAAATCCGAAAGTTTTAGGCTAACTTACTTTCCCGAACAGCTTTTTAACCGAAAACTTCGTTGGGTGCCCTTCGTACATGTACATTGTACGTATACTTTTCGTTTGGGATAGAATTAGAAAAGACAGAAAAAAATTTGAAAGAGTGTTGTCTTGCTTTTCCCTCTCTTCTACTCTAGTATCTAGCTCGGTTCCTCACTCTATTCGTCTGCAAGGAGGATTGTTTAAAAACTAGACTTGTTATCCGTTTATGTGTTTTAGTTTTACCGTACAAAATATAAAGCTAAACGAAAAGTGGTTTTGACTTTTGTTTGTTGGATCCGCGAATAGAAATATCTCGGCCGCGAAGGTTAACAAATTTGATAACTTCGTCGGTTGGTTGTATTGTTGTTAAATATATCTGTCGGCTTTGCTGATTAAAATCATACTGATTGAAAGTCAACGTTTGGTGAATACATTCTTCCTTGTCGTTTTCCATTTTGATTTCATTCACAATCGCGTGCCAATGCCAGCGAATTTCCATGTCTATGGACTCTCATATAAACACCGAACGGAGTAATACGCAGGGTGCAGGGCATGCAGGGTACGCAGGGTAGCCGGCAGATCACTATCGAGGCTAGTGTGAGCCAGTCCAAGATGGATGGCGGGACTGATTTTGTCAAACAACACGATTAGTGACAAGGCGAACGCAATAAAAGACACAACTTTTATATCTTCGAGGAAATCCTGATATGAAAAGACACAAAAACCGGCACGAGAATATTGTATATCACCTGATACTCTGGCGTCTTGTTTTGTTCCGTAAAATTTTAGGCGGGAGCTTT
Organism: Actinernus sp. WN-2022; assembly: GCA_030867875.1. NCBI lineage: Eukaryota > Metazoa > Cnidaria > Anthozoa > Actiniaria > Actinernidae > Actinernus > Actinernus sp. WN-2022. The sequence continues at coordinate 11,220,961 of JAOWCC010000577.1, read as the reverse complement.
TCTAAGTTGGTGTCAACTAAATAAATTGTGTCTGCCAACAATTTTGTATCTGCTTTTGTTAATTTCCGTAAAAGCGGGTCCCGCTGTGTACGTTCTGCATGCCAGATTCGTGACAGCATTGCAATTAGTTACGAATTCAAGGATTAAAATGTTTGTGTACATTCCTTGGGAAATCAGGAAAATATACGACACGTATAGGCGAGAACGGCTTCACGTAGGCTAGACACGTATTTGAGAAAAGCTTACAGGAAAGCAACTAAAACATTGATAAATAGATACACTTTTACTTTCACTCTAAAATTAGCATAATATTTGCCATGTGAACTTTTATTGATATTACCTATCATTACAGTATAAATACTAACCCTAACCACAATTAGCTTAAAACTATACTATTCAAAGCTGGGACACGAATCTTCAAGTTTCTTTAAAACAACTACAAAAATAACCTGAGACCATATGAATATCCTGATGTTTTTCAAACTTTTTCGCTAGAGGATGGCAAAGATTAATAAAAGTGGATTACAAAAGCTTATTCTAGAAACTTGATTTTGGTTGCAGTGAACCGATTTCGAGTTGGTCTAAATGTCTCTAAAAAGCAGTATATTTCATCCACTCTAATCTTTGCCATCCTTCATCAAAATTGTTTCAAATTTTCGCTAGTATACTTGGAAAGCATACTCTGCTAATCTGAGTAGTTATTTTTGTAAATTTCGCCATGAGAAAGTTCATTATCAGTTTGAATGATTACAGTGCCCCTTTAAAACCAGACCAGGAATGAAACATAAAAATGCTTTAATAGCAAACCAGGATCAACAAACAGGTTCTAAAATATTTACCATATTAACTGATAAACATCTATGTTGTCTTTGGAAAGAGAGGGTAGGTTTGAAGCCATTAATGAAAAAACTTTCTTTTAATTATTGCGATTTCTAGATTCTGATTGGCTGAAAAAGAAATAGCCCGAAATTTGCTGCATTTTGATAGGCTTCGTTTATCCATTGAATAATGCCCTGTATTTCGGCATAGAAAACTATGAAATATTGAGCTCTGATTGGCTGAAATGTAACATTTATAGGATAATGGCATTATAAAACAAAGAGGATAGTAATGTGACCTGTTTATTATCCATTCCTTTGTGGTGCTGTGTGACTTCAATTCCATGATCCCCCATAGCAGTGCCATGGCTGCCTTCAGTCGTTCAGCTTCATCTTGGAACGTAGTCAACAGGGCCACGTGTGTGTTAGGATGAGAGGCAGCGAGAGCAGCTAGGGCCTGGGACCCGTTTCCGCCACCACACACAACAATTCTGAGTGGATCTGATGAGCACATTGTAAATGTACCTGATGCTAGGAATTGGGAAAGTAATAAAAACTTGAGACTGAGTGAAACACCCTGAACTAGAACCGCCCAGATGCTACCTGTCCCCACAGTTATTTTCAGCGATTTTCATATGAACTGACGAACCTCGGACACGTGGGGTGGTTAAAATCACAGCAATATGCAAGGGAAATATTGCGTATCATGTCAATCAAGCATTGAGGGAGGAAACTCTAACTGTTTGTAGCCAATTATCAAATATTGACTCCATACAAGCGGGAGTAGCTAATGGTCGTGGGTCGTGTGTCGCGGGTAAGACGTCGTGGGTCGTGGGTCAAATGTCGTGGGTCGTGGGTAAAATGTCGTGGGTCTGGGTAAAATGTTGTGTGTGTTTAAAATATATATATTTTAGTGAACAGCATGGACTAATGTTTATCGTTGTAATTGTCAAGAAAATGGGTAATTTCACTAATTCCTGTAATTTTACTAAATAAACTAAAATATTACTTCGAATTAATGAAAGTACGGGGAGGGGGGAGCCAAACAAATGCAGAACAAAAGCCATAGTCTTTCAGGCATTTAATTCAGGAAAAGGAAAATAATATTAGGTGTTAGATTAATCTGACGGTGAGTTTCACGGCTCTGACTGCGGCAGCAATTAAAATAAAAAAAACCACAGTAGCAGTTTGGTAAAAAAAGGAAATGTATGGGCCTCATTATCATTAGCGGAAATAGCACTGACGGCTATGGTTCACCGCGAAATATGTCACTACCTCCACATGCACAGCAGGCGCACCAATAAGATTACAACTTACTTATATTACAACAAAGACCGATTCTCTTTATCTGACTTGCACGTGATAAAGTGTGATATAGTCTATCACCTTCGCAGATTCATGGCATAGCACAGTTTCTATATCTATTTCTCAATGAGAAATCCGATTAAAATATGAAACATTTTACCCGCAAGAAAACCCATCAGTTAAGGCTTCGATAATCATGGATTAGCATGGATTCGAACAACTGGACCCCAGAGTTTAGCACAACGTAGCTTTAAAAATAAATGTTTTATTTTATTTGTTATAACAGGGTGAGTATTACAGCTTTCAGCTGGTGGGGGCCTGTTTTTACTCCTCAGTAAAATTTCCAAGTTTGAGTTGGGAAGTCGGAAACCGGTCAGATTTTTTTCTGGATCCGCGCCTGAGAATCCCCGTACTTTTATTAATTCGAAGTAATCTTTTTGTTTATTTAGTAAAATTATAGGAATTAGTGAAATGATCCATTTTCTTGACAATTACAATTACAACGACAAACATTAGTCATTAGTGCTGTTCATTAAAATATATTTAAAAAAAACACCCACGACATTTTACCCACGACCCACGCCATTTTACCCACGACCCACGACGTCTTACCCACGACACACGACCATTAGCTACTCCCCATACAAGCACAACACCATGACTATGAAATTAAATTGTGTTTAGATAAGGTGATAAAGAGCAATAGTTGCTGAAAGCCAATTGAATTTGTCTCCTAATCCAATTACTTCATTAGAAAATGAAATTTCGAATTATATTTCTAATTTTAAATTAAATTTACATTTATTTATATTAAACAGACAAAACTGTATAATAAAAGAGATTATAAGTGTCTAGAGGCTAATTTAACTGGTAGGTTTTCTAGTTAGCCAATATGTCAGTATAAGTAAATTTGAATTGTGAAACTATGCCATGAAAAATAATTAGGACAAAGAAATGATAAAACCAAATGAATTAGATAGTTACGTATGTTTGTATTGTTCAGCCAGTAAATAATTCTTAAGCTGTTTTGAAAAAGAGAAAACATTTAGACATTTCAGACATTAGGGAAGTTTCTGCCATAAGCTACTTGCAACAAAAGAAATAGTATGTTTCCCGATATTCGTTCTAGCTTTAGGTTTGTAGAGGTTTTGTTTGGACGCGTATCTAGTGTTGTGAGAATGGACGTCACAAGCATAACGAAACCAGCTGTCAACTTGAGTTGGAAGTCGGCTGCTATGCCACAGATGAGCAAATTTAAAGATATGTAATTGGAAAACATTTTCAACTGTTAATACATCCAATAAGTTTAATAGTGGCAGAACACTTTCAGTATCTTTTCCATATGATTTTGCAAAGAATGTTAATCTGAGGACTTTATTTCGTTTAGTTTGTAACTTTTGAATATGACATTTGTCATACGTACTTCCCCGATTGCATATGATATATATATAGATATATTAAAGTGTAATAGAGTTGCTTCAACTGTTGGATAGATAAATAATGTCTTAGCTTAGTAATAATTCCATGAATTCTGCGAATACTTAATGAACACCATTGACTATTTTTGTAACAAGTACCCAGATTGTGGTATAGCTGTTCTGGGCGATTTTACAACTTAGATATATTTATTGTAATATATAGCCATAATGTAAAGCAAGTTGTTCTCGTCCGACAAGGGGTGTTGCTATCTTAGATCTACTAATAACCAATTTACATACGTTTTATGAAAAATGTTATCCTTGCGCCTCTCGAATCATCCGACCATTTATCACGTAAGGCAGTCTGAGGTAAAGTGCATCCTAATATACAAAATACTATACGGGTTACAGCCAGTTTATCTTAGACAGCAGTTCGTTAATCTATCCGGCTGATATCACATAATAGCGATATTTACTGCACGTCATCCATTGTCATTAATGTGCCAACCAGAGATCCATTGGTTCCTGACACAAAGCAGTCTTTTGAAATCATGGTTGGTACATTAGCATAACAATTCTAATATTTATCAACACGAAGTGTCGCTATACCGTCTGGGAGACTCTTCTGATAAGTTAGCGCTTCCGGCACCAATAACTAATTACTTAAAAAGTACGATAGGCAACTAGTTCCTGTTAAAAACTAGTGTTGGTCTGCGTCGGCGGGGAAGATAAACACTGGTATGTAATCAACTAAAGTCGATTGAGGTATGCTAACCGCTACTCGCTTTCCACGGCGGTTAGCATACCTCAATCGACTTTAGTTGATTACTTAAAAAGTAGCCTACGATACAGTGGTGCTCAAATCTGGAATAATCTTGAGTCGAAGCTGCGTCATGCTGAATCCGTTACAAAGTTTAAATCTTTGTTATATAAGCAAACAAAGTCCTGGTTAATATTAATGACATTACGCTTTATAATATTTTACTTTATAATAAATGCATGTTTTTGTGTGGAAGCCTTCCCATAATCCTTTACGTAACAACTATATTATCAAATTTCCCGGTCACGTAAGCAATTCATTTTGTGTTGAATGTCGTGCAGATCGGAACTAAGCGGCACAAATTTTCACAAAACATCTCAAAACCAAACTTTGTACTGGGTTTTTGATGTAAGTTTACTCTAGCTTTGACTTCCCTGTATGTCTGGCAAATATTTCGTGCGCAAATATTTCGCGTGCTCGGAGGGTTTTCGTACCACTATTATAGTATATATTATACTATAATATATACTATAATTTATAAGTGTCGATTCGGATGTTCGTATAAAATTTTCTAAGTCTCAAATTATTCAGAGCGAACGTGGGAAGTTTATGACGCAGTTGGTTAAACGGCGATACACGACGATACTACCGATATCCGCGCGCGTTTCCATTCATCATAGCGAAGACTTGTGTAGTTGATTTAAAGTTCAAGAATTCATCTAGAATACAAAACTTTTACTCGGAACAGGCAGGAAAGCTTAAAGTAAAGTAAATTAAATGCACTCTCTATTTACTGTTTGGTCAAATATTTTTCCTGATTTTATAAATTAATGTTACGTTAGCAGAAAGTAACGCGGATGGAACTATCATGCCGAATTTCATCTACGAAGCAAGAATTCAACGCTATTTTTGAAACTGTTTCGCGGAAAATTGAAGAGATTAAAATAGCTTAAATGTTTACACAATTTTATAAATTTATTGACAATAATTATTTTGATTAAGAAACGGATAAAAATCAACGTACCCCATATCATTGCCATATTTTATGATACTAAACGATTCTAAAATTTTCTAATAAACTCTTAGTTATTCCTCTTGAAATTCTCTTATCTAGTTTATTCAAGGTTCGGTGGGATCCTGTTTTTATGGTATTTTTAGTGAATGCTTTTATGAAAGGTACGTTCGATAATTCTTGGTTTCGCATCGCTGAATGTTCTTATTATTGTTGCACAATTTACATTACTTTCATTCTTAAAATTTATTTCCAATGCTATTTAATCTCATAATTCTGACGAAACTGTTTATAATAGCTTCGTCAAAACTAAAAACTTTAGCAGCTATGGACCCATTTAACAGCATCGCTTTATTGTGAATCCTAGTTTCGAAATTTCGTAGATAAACGCGACAAACTTTTGAATATTTACATGTAATTTTCAAAGTTTCATTTTGTTATTATATTTCAGCTCCAAACAGCAGTTTTTTCTCAGTTTCTGCATTTCGTTTCATCGGATCAGCTAAAAATAAACATTACACACAGCAGTTAAAGAAAACGATTCGATGGTCAAACTGTAAGACGTTTTCTTATACGTTACACTATAAAGTGTTATTTTGCTTTGTCGAAACGTTTAACTATAAGCCAGGCTCTTGTGCAGTCTGTGCATCCGGTCAGTACATATGAATCCTTTCATTCTGATCTTTGAAACGTTATATCAGTCTAATAACACTGATCAGTTCAGTCTTCACAGAAGTAAAGACAGAGAACGGAAAAACTGCGCTGATATCGAGCTGAATTTTTTCATCGCTCTGGTTGTGGTTTAAGAATCACTGACAAAAGTAACTGACAAATAATGTAGAATGTCAAAGTTTCGAACGAATTGATATTGGCCCTGAACCCACAGATCACGTGTAATCATGTATCCTCTACATGGGTCATCTCGATATTTTAGGTCATCAGAAGATCTCCAAACAGCTTAAATAGCTCTGAATTTACACTTCGAACCTGAAACTTCGGCATGATCATTTCCCGTTCTCTTTCCGCCGACCAGGGATATGTTCTGTTCTGCAAATATTCGACCTAACAGTAAGTGCACTTAAATACTCAGGTTACTTAAAGATTTCCTGCCCGTCCCGATTAAAAGTGTTGTATTCTAGATGAATTCTTTAACTTTAAAGCAATTATATAAGTCTTCGCTATGATGATTTGGAAACGCGCGCAGATATCGGGTGTAGTTGCATTTGAATGAACTTTACTCCTACCCATAATGCACCCGATATAGTTATATAGTTGAGGTGCGGGGGGTAAAGTTTTTCAGTGCACTTTGCTGTTTATATAAAATTCCACTTTTTAGCATATTTTAGTATGTTTACAGGTGTAATTAATGACTGTTTATAGATATACATTTATAGACAAGAAAGAAAAGGAAAGGCTGATTCAACGGTTTTCATGAAAAACAGGTGTATGCATATTATATTACTCTGATCGATAATCCGTGGGTAAATAAATATATGCCTGTGTCTGTCAAAAAGTACCCCCTCATCTCATTAATGCATTATTCTCCATGGCGCCTTTTTATAACAACAACATCGATGCATAGAAAATATACACAGTTTTTGAGTTGTTAGTAAAGAAAAAAGTCATTTTAGTCAACATGTTAAAGTGCAACTAACCCCTTTTGCAATTTTTATACATATGAATCTTTGAAAGGTTTTGGGTACTTCTGCGAAGAAATTTTTGGCTTACATAGGATAGTCTATGTTCTATGCTTGTTTGAAATGGTGAAAATTTGAAATTTCCTGACCCATGACCGCGTAAGAAAAAGACTGGGTCGATTCTTGATCTTACGTCATCTAATTCATTCCACTTTGCAATAATTTGAATAAATATTTAGCAGCTTGTCTAAAATAACTGTTTTCTTTACTAACAACTCACAGACTGTGTATATTATATATATATCGATGTTGTTGTGATAGAAAGGCGACATGGAGAATAATGCATTAATGAGGCGACGTAAGATCAAGAATCGACCCAGTCTTTTTCTTACGCGGTCATGGGTCAGGAAAGGTCAAATTTTCATCATTTCAAACAAGCATAGAACATAAAGTATTCTATGTAAGCCAAAAATTTCTTCACAGAAGTACCCAAAACCTTTCAAAGATTCATATGTATAAAAATTGCAAAAGGGGTTAGTTGCACTTTAAGTATTTCTTCAAATGATTGCAAAGCCGAATTAAATATATGACGTCAAGATGACGTCTACCCAGGTTTCGACCCAGGCTTTTACTTACGCGGTCATGGGTCAGGAAAGATCACATTTACACGATTTCAAACAAGCGTAGAACATAAAGTAACCAAAACTTTCTTCACAGGAGTACTCAACTTTTCGGAGGTTCATAAGCTATCAAAATTGCAAAAGGATGATAGGCACTTTAAAGCGATTGGTCATCCGTAAAGAACTAAACCCCTTTGTGCAGTGTGTTGGAACAACTAACTTTGATAAAAGTCGTCTGGAAATGCTATTATCAGAACACGCCAATATGTACTTAAAACATGACCGCTTTGACTTGAATTCTCCGTGTTTCTCAAATAATTATTTGGTACAAAGAATGGGCTTGGTTTGGTTTAGTAAGCGGAGAAGCAATTTCTCCGACTGATTCGGCTGTATGCGTATAATTTTTCGACGGAAATTTATGTATTTTTCTTGTCTCGCATTATGAAGGCTAAGAAATTATTACATTAATTGCGTTCAGTGTTTCAACTGTCGCTAAGTACTTACCCTAGCTGCGAGAACCGGAACGTTTTGGGACCGCACGACGAGAAAAATATATATGGACTGACCTTACGTAAATGAACATGGGTAATATGAGGCACTATGCAAATCGTGTACGTGAAAGTTGTCACGCCGGAATCGTGCGAGCTCGCACGATTCAAAACTGTGAAGTTTTCGTGGTCTGAACAAATACAAAAGCATTGGTACCCGGATTGGTGAGAGAGTTAAATACCGAAAAAGAGAAGAATTTGTACTCGGTGATGCGTCAAAAATATCATCAATGGAGTGAATTTCTACACGGCTCGCATCTCAAATATGGCGACTTGAAAATATAGCGACTGCACTGTGAATACTGCGGCGAGGCGTGCTACGCGTAGCCTGCTATGCAGACGTATTTTTTTCACTCATAAATTCGAAGAAAAAAGTAACGTCTGCTTACCGAGCGCTTAATTAGTTTCCAATATGCAAGCATGACGTCAGCACGTTTGTTTTATTTTTAGCGTTCTTAGCATAACCGAAACTGGCTATAGTACAGTGAGAGTACTACAAGCCGTAAAATAGCTAACCCCTCGGCACATTTGAGCTGTACAATCTTCCGATATGAGGGTTCGAGAAATATCAGAGTAATTAATGAGTATAAAACAGTGACCACTTGAAAAGCTACCACAAGTTTGAAATAGCAAGAAGTCACATGATAAATATTGCGGGGGGGGGTACTCCTGTTTGTGACGTATTATGTAATACGTCATTTTTTTAATCATGTAATACGTCATTTTTTTAATAAAATGCTCAGCATACCGCAATATAAGGAAAAACCTTTTCGATTATTTGGAGGATCAAATGAAAATCAAAATAAACAGAATGACGCCTAATGAGGTATTTTTACTAATCATAAACCCCCCAAACAAGGATAGAGCTGTGCAAAAACAAAATGCCAAATTTATCTATGAATGCGTAAAAGAAAGAAAGAAAAGGACAACTTCATAACATTCTATGACTAACTTTTATTTATTGATATAACTTGTCTTTTATGTAAATTTATTTGGGCTACTGCCAATGTACACATTAGTATAAGGCTCCAAATAAAATCATCTGTCTGTCTGTCTGTATGTGCCGGCCGGGTGGGTCAGGGTTTTGAGCTCAGTTTGGGCAGGTAGGGTCAGGGTTTTGACCTGATTTGGGCAGATCAGGGTCAGGATTTGAGTATAATTTGGGTGCAGTCAGGGTCGGGGTTCAGTACTTTTTAGGCAGTTAGGGTTCAGTTTTTTTTAGGTACTATGTCAAAAAAAATACATTCTGTTGCCGCATTTTGATCGCCTGTCCACATGCAAGCACTGAGGTTCCCTTAAATTGTGACGCCGCTAATTCGTACTTCAGTACTTATCTATGTACTCCATCTGCTGATTTGTTTACCCAATACCACGTCCCGACTTGAAATGTTCCGTATTTTGCATGCAATCCCGGTACGCGGTATACCGGCCGGGATATATATCCGACCGTGTTTTGAAAACAATTTAAAGAAGGGGCAATAAGGTTTTTTTCCCCAAAAAGGGGGCAATCAGGGTTTTGGAGCTCGGATTGGGTCAAACAGGGTCAGGGTTTGAGTCTCTTGGCCTCACATACATACCCATTTTTCATGTAAGTACCCCCCCCCCCCCCCCCCCGGAAATATCCGTCAGGATGTGGTTGCGTGATAGTAAGTCATTATTTACTCAAATTAACTCTCGAAGAAGGGCCATGCCAGTCGCCGTTTATTTTAAAACGGTTCAGGTCGATTGGGACTCTAGAGTTTAATAGTATCGATATCGTACTGTTACATAATTTTCTGTATAACGTACATGCAAAACAAATTTTTGGCACTATTTTTAGTTCTAGCTGAATACTAGAATTAAGCAGAATTTAAAGAACCATTGAAGCATGCAACGTGAAGGGCCAAGGGCAGGGGAGAAGGATCAGAATATCAACTTGTAATGATTAGCTCGTCCCAAGGAGGGATTCCTTTACTTTCCGGTTACTTTATAACTTGTTTACTTTAATCCGTTGTTGTTGTTGTTGTTGTCATACCATGTGCTCACTTTGTTTTCGCTGTTTGTTCACATTTCCAGGAAAACTACGTTGAATTTTCACGAACAGGCAAGGTTATAAAAGGTGAGAATTACCCATGGGCGTTGGGAGATCCAGAAAATTGGGAGGAGGTGGGGGGGGGGGGGGGGGGGGGGGCAAAATGATGCATTCTCGAACATTTTTATTAATGGGGGGGGGGGGGGAATATTTATTATAGGGCGCTTTCCATTTATCCGGTTTGGACTTAAAAAAGGAAAGGTCCGCTAGTGTTGTGTATCAGTTGTGGGCTGGAACTCGTAGAACTGCATGTCTCCAATCTGTGTCGAACTACCCTGGATGCCAGAGATTCTACGCTCCTCGCTAGTAGCCTGATCACAGGCTCTAGATACTGGGAAAAGGATGAAAAGAAAATGTGGCGAAAAGAAAATGGCGGACGGAAAGGCTCTAGATACTGGGTAAAGGACCCCCTACATTCCCCTTCTCTACCCCAGTTCTCCTCTTCTCTTTTGTCCATAATTTTTTTGCCTGTTTTATTATTTTGCCCGTTTCCCACTATCCAGGGCCCGTGTGAACAGGCTACCTCGCTAGCGGCGCTTTGGTTTTGTGAGGGCAGTAGAATTTCTCGCAGTCGAACCTAGACCAGATGGTTCATGTAAATGGAGCACTCTAAAGCGCCTATGAACTAAACAAATCGACCCCGTTTTTATTTTACTAAATTTTAGTCTTCTCTTTATAGTCATTTTGTGCAATTAAAAATAAATTTGGAGAGCATTTGGATTTTTTTTCCGTGTTGAAGTTAGGCATACTTGTCAAAATCATGTGACGAATTTAATGCCGTTAAAGATATGCTAATCACGTGATGTGATGTCAAGTGGTTTGCACATATATCAAGACAATATGAAAGGCTGATTGTACGGTACTGGGAATATATATAATTACTACAATGTGGTTTGCACATCTATATTCGTCTTCGTAAATAATACAATATACAGTGCGTTTTTTGTCTAATTCTCATTGTAAATATGTCTTACTTGAGGGGCCTTGCCATCTGTCATATTTTTTTGTCAAAGAACCTTGCCGTCAGCTATGTTTTTACTTTTGTGAATATAAATGTGCAAATCACTTGACGTCACGCTTGTGATTAGCATCCGCACCCTTTCTTCCTATGCTTCGTCCTTTAGGACAATAATAAGGAAAAAAATGAAATTTTCAGGGAAAATAGGACAAAATAGGAAGTCCTTTTGAAAATAGGAAAAAACAGCAAAAACTCTAGAACTTGATACCCTGCAATATATAATTTTAAAAGTGGAATATTATATTATATATTTCGATTTGATGCGTCACCAATCTTTCTCCTTTTCACTTATCTCACACGGGTTTGTTTCCTATTAATTTCCAGGCCAAGACAAAGCAGCAGCGAAATCAAAATACGAGGAAGATGTATACATCCACAACCACACGGTATACAGCGTAACTCTTTGTAAGCGAGTTTTTGTGCGCTGTATCGATTTTGAAGGCTGGGAAAACAGGTCACTGCTGATCCAAGTATCTAAGTTATTTCAGCTACAAGTTCTAGTTTTAGAGCAACTGTTTTGAGAGGTGTTGTGAATGTTATGAACCGCAATGTAAAAAAATCGTCCGGATTTAAAAAAAAGGAGGATGCGGCAGGTTTTATTTTTTTATATTCTTTATTTTTTATTTCTTGTTTTTACATTTTTCTGTCATTGAAAATGACTTGGTACGAGTTTGAGGATGTTTGGGCGTATAGTTACTGAGTTTTCCTGTCACTTTTTATGGCATTTCATCAGTGTTATTTCCCGACCAGTTTATTCTCGATCAGACTCTGCTTTTAAGCATTAAAATAACAAATAAAAGAAAAAAGGAAGCGCGTGGGGACGAAAAAGATGTTTATTTTTACTTGTCCTTATGTATCCCTCTAAGGAATGCGTACTCCCTAACTCTCCTCGCTTTCCCATCCCCTTTCAACTGATCCAGTTAGATTTCCTCTATCGCTGTTATCCCTATACGAAATCAGTTCAATTTGAACTTCAAAACGTACTCTTGATACACTGTATCCCAAGGCGTTATGGCAAGTAATTTCGGTCTGATGGGTTGATGGGATCCCTGTGGTTTGTCACAAACCAGTACAAACCGCGGGGATCCCATTAACCCACTACTTCATGTAACACTCGCTGCAACAAATATGTTGCGAGACATGTTGATTTCTTGGTATGTTACACTACGCAACGTGTCACAGTCGTAACAAAATTGCGAGACAGGTTACACGAAACATTGCCTAGCGTAACAACACCTTTAATGTTTGATTGTATTTTCCCGGTGCAGTGTGTGTGGGGCTCGTACTGGGAGGAAGGAAACTGGGGCTATGCTTGTTGTCACTCGCTCATCAGGAACTCCTACTGCACGGGACAGGCAGGCAAGGCATCATATGGCAAGGTAACGTACATCGTGGCTATCGCCAAGAGAGAAAAAAACAGAACAATTTTATTACCGTTAGAACTCATTGGGTCAAAGGTGATGAATCCAAGATGGCGGATGTGACCAGCGTTGCTCGTCAGGTTTGTCCGCCTGCGCATGCGTGAGTTTCATGCGGTAAATCACGATCGCGCGCGTCATTTTGGTTGAAATTTCACTCGAAATTTGACCTTCGACACATTTGTATAAAAACATTACAAGCTTCGATTTTTAAGTATACTTATCATGATCCAGTCCCAGACTTGTAGTCTCGGTCTGGTTGTACAGATATATGCGGGCAAACTCAATAGCAGCACGCAATCTTGTGTGAAACGGCACTAAAACAGAGAGAATGTTTCTTTGTTCAGATAAAAGATGAAAATTCCATCTGAAGTTCTAGTATTGAAACTTAAAGTGTATATAAGCCCTGTATATAATAGCCCCAATATAATAGTGTATATATATAAAACATTAAAGTGTATTAGTCTCACGAGGTTATTATTGATTTGTATTGTCTGAATTGCGTACATATAGATGACCAACATTGTTTTTGATTCGGTCTGATATTCACATCGTAATCCGCACACCACCACACCCTTTCAAGTTGGCCGGGTACTGGGAAAATGGGTCGATTCCCGGTTTTACGTCACAAACTCTCGATAGTTTGCTGTTGCTTTGAGCTAAATTCTTCGGATCTTGTCAGTTTCCTCAAGAATCGAACAGCCGAAGATTTTAGCTCAAAACCAAAACCACAACATCGTCAAATTCCCAACCGAAGTTTGTGAGGTAACACCGGGAATCGACCCATTTTCTCAGTGTGCGGCCAACTTGAAAGGACGTGATAGATATACGAACTTTTTAAAAGGCGTAATTACGGGGTGGATTTGACACCAAATATTTTTTTTGGGGGGGCCATCTATATTATGTACTCAATTCAGAGATTACAAATCAATAATAACCTCGCAGGGCTTATATACACATTAAATACTTTGTTGGAAAGGTGCAGTCTTCTACACTTTATTTTTAAAAAGCCTAAGAGTGTTATTAAATTGTGTGCTGAAGCAGTGTGTTTTGTAACGTGTCTTTCTACAGCAAACCCGTACTCCTATAACAGTCAAAACAAAGGCCATCCAAGCGGAAGAAAGTGGACAATCATTGCTAGAGGTACAAATAAGGGATAACATGACTTTTGGATCTGCGCTCGCGTAATTTTATTATCATTGTCATCCGCTTATGTGCAAGGCCAAATTACCTAAGAATTCAAACAAGATATCTGGTAAAACCTTTATTTATCCGCTTGATACAAAATGAACAATGGCTACAACTTTAATTAATTCAGTTGTCAAACCTCTTCTTTCACAGCAACGTATTGTTTGAATTGTTTGCCCATTTTATCAGTAACGAAAATACCAAGAACTATAGTGACTAACCTTGGTGACTAATAAAGAGAAATCTAAAGCAAATCTGAAATGGCTTCTCGCGAGGATGAAGAAATCTCATTGGTCGACGAGATTCGGATGATGAGCTCTTAGCCAATAAGAAGCAGGTCTGCAAACGTATTTGCGACGCGCCCGCCCTTTCCGTAGGTCTAATAAGGGAATGACATGCCTTTTGCATTTGGAGGGCATAGTGTTTTTCAGCCCGCGTTGGTGTAGGCTGTTCCAGGCTTTCAGATAGTGAGGAAGGGCGAAAGAAAGGCGAAAAGAAAGAAGAGGGAGACTGGGGGATAGAAAGGGGATCCCGGGAACAGGCTAGGTAGCGTATGTCATGAGAGCGGTTTTATATTTGGCCACGTATTTTGATAGTAAATGCCGTTTATTATTACTAGTTAGGATGGAATTATAAACAGCCGTTTACTCTCCTAAATATAGACGTTTGCGGGAACGAGCCGAGCTAAGGTTGTACTGAGTTATGAATAGTCTTTGACCAGTTAAAAACTAGTGTAAGGTAATTAGTGTTTGCTTACTCGGACTAGCAAAACGTTTAGAAAAGAACCGACACCTCTTTGGCTTGGATTTGTTTTTTCACAGATGCACCAGGAAAATAATAATAAGAAGGGCAAAAGGAGTAAACAACAAGACGACGAAGACGACGAGGAAACAAAACGAAAGAAACTGAAGAAGGTCGGTAGATTGAGGACTGGAGTTACTTCTCAAATCCCGAGTGTGTGTGTGTGTGTGGGGAGGGAGGGGGGGAGGGGGGAGGGGGACTCAACAACGTTATATACGGGGAGGCTCCGCCCCGAGGTACAAGCCCTTACCCTTTTATATACCGTTTTTGACAGAAAAGGTAACCCTTTCATATACCTTCCATAAAAAAATAGTACCCCTTTCACATTCCCACAGTAGAAACACTGCATACCGTTATACGTCTGTTCGAGATATTCTGAAAGGCCCTTTTAAATACCTAAATGACAGTTTTCCCTACCGTTTTCTATACTTCAACTCGTGAAATCCCAACCCTTTTATATACCTCCAGCCTGAAAAGGTAACCCTTTCGGGCGGAACCTCCCCGTATAGTCCATTATAGAGTACCCCACAGTAATCCACGGTACGGAGTACATTTGACCACAATCCCTTGCAAAATCCTGCATGTGTCCTCTTCGGTGGCAGTGTATTGGCCACAGCACTTGTACTGGCTTTTAAGATTTACAACCCATTTCAGTGTTACGTGCATAGGCGGTGTTTCAAGTTTTTTAGACACTCATTCGACATACTGGTCGGCAACGCATGTTGGCAAAGTCTGTAGAGTACTAGAATATGAAAAAGCAACTAAATTATTCGATTCAGTACCTCAAAACCACGATAAACAAGTGAGGCTGGTTACACAGCATGTCGAATGACCACGTCGAATGCTCTATGCACGTAACACTGACATCGGTTGTAAAACAATGGGCCATTATTACTAGAATGGAAGTAAATATCTAAGATCTATTCTTATAATTTTATGCACCTTCCGGTATTAGTGTATTATTATACTAGAATGGAGGTAAATATCTATACGATTTGCTGGAATGCAATCACGTGATTGTACTGGATGGCAAAACAATGTGACGTCATTGATCGGTAGGACTAAGGGGGCATGTGCAAGATTACTGAGCTACATCTTAGCGGTAAACGTGTTACCCTCCATAAATAAAGTGACTCTTTTTAGCAAAACCAGCGTTTTGAAGTTCATTTGCCATCCAGTAAACCGTTTCCCATGGGACGAGATCAACTTTATTTATTCACGCTAGCCCATTCAATAACATACATACTGATTTCCAAAAGGGGCGTGTACTATAAATAATAAGAAGTTCCCTGTGTACGTTACAACGTTGTATTAATCAAGGGCTATATTCATTGGTTATTGAAGTGATATATCAGCATGTGACTGTTTCCTGCAAACTGGCCTATTACGAATTTATACAGACTGTATAACATAGCATAGAAATAGATATACGAACCCCTGTACCTAAACGTTTGGAGAACCAGAACAGGATTTTGGAAAGCCGATTGGGTGGAACTCAATTCCCCATTTGAGCCTAAATTACTGTCCGTTGTCTTGGAGCTAGGTTTCATCAACTCGGAATTGCTAACTGATCAGAAGTGTGAGGCGCAGCTGAAGTTCAGTACTAACCCTTGTCTTGTTTGTAGAAGCTGTACCAACTCGGTGAGCAAATCACTGAGGCGGTTAGATATAGGGACCGTCGACATATTCTTAGTGCCCTCAGGAGTACCCCGCTTATTAACGTCCAATGGACCGCGTTAAGGTCGGACCCCCTCGTCCTTAACATCAACATGTTTGCTCCAACATCATTGCCAGAACTGTTTTTGTCCCTTAGATAAACCATAAAGGTCGGCACACATGAAGGGACAAGTCCCAGGGACATGTCCCGGGGACAAATACCTTGTTGTGTTCAGACGAGGGGACGTGTTGCAGGGACATTGCCGTCTTGAAATAGAGTTCGTAAGGGCTTATGGGAAAGTAAAATGACGCTTTACGATTGGTTTATTTTCATTTTGTCCCAGGGACATGTTGCCTGAACAGTTCACACGAGGGGACAATCACATTTTGTCCCCGGGACTTGTCCCCTCAATTCAAACCAGTTTGATTTGAAGGGACAAGTCTCGGGGACAAAATTTTGTCCCCACGACAATATTTTCCTAGTTCAGACGAGGGGACAAGTCCCGGGGACTTGGTCCCGGGGACTTGTCCCTTCGTGTGTACCGACCTTTAAAGTTACTTAAGGTTACCGTATACCTTCGTGGCATGTTTTCTTTAAAAAAATTTTGGGTAATTCTTTTGAAATTGATGGATTGATCTTCATCTTTCCTAAAAAAATTTTTTTAAACATGCAAAAGTTTGCGAGATATTAGAAAAAAACGTAATTTGAAGGAAAGTAAATAAATCGCTTAGGCGTGATAAATCCCTCTGATCCCATTACGTGCCACAGGCACCCCGCTGAATTGTTGCGGGAAGCTTCAGACTCACAGTGAGCCGTCACTCGTGAGCCGTCACTCGTGAGTTCAGTGATTTTATAGCGTTTAATTTACCGGTATATCGATCGTGGATATGTCCAGAAGAGAAAAGAATAATCCTTGGATAAAAGGTAAAAAAAAGAAGACAGGCCCCAAGAAGATTCAAGAGAATGAGCTCGAGAAGGAGCAAAGTTTCGATACGGAGAAGAAAGTGATGCTCGCGGAAAGCGACAAAGGCTCGTGGTTCGAACAGCCTTCATGTTCGACTCGACTCCCACTTCGAGTTCTATTAGTACTGCTACAACTCTGACGGAAAGCTGCTCAGCTAGTAGGCTTAAACTTTTGCCAGGTACAAGAAAAGAGACGGAAGATTCAGAGAGTAGCAGCGAGTCCGCATCCGACTCCGATTCTAATGTCTTGGGTGACTCGCAGTTTCCAACCTGGGCCGTGGTCAATCCAGGAGTTTTAAATCGTGAACTTGAGCGAAGTTCAACCGGTCGATTTTGCGGAACTGAAGGAATCATCGCAGCTAACATAGCAGGTTTAGGATCAACATCAATGTTCGGAGCACGAGGTTGCCTGCCACTCGCTTTTCCCTTCGCTCTTGTTTGCGGCGCTGCCTTTCGACGCGATTTAGTTTTCGATATCCGGCCCTCTCCCTTCTTGGAACAACCTGTTGATTTACCTTTCTTTTTCCCCTTTTGCGCATTATCTCTAGTTTTGGCCATAACACAACGCTCTTTTGAATATTTGTGACACGACACCAGTATGTATGTTTCTTATGCAATTTGAGCCAAGTCCAGAAATTCGCGGGAAATTAGTACGTGATTCATAAGCGCCGGGGATCCTTACATATAATTGGCTGGTTGGTTTAAGTGTTGACGTTTGCTTTGATGAGGTGTGATGTGTTTCCTAACCTTCAGAAGCCAAAAACGCTGTCTTTGGGTGAATTTATAGGGTATGAAGACTTGTCAGATCTTGATGAAACTTGGCCTAGTGTTAGAGGAGCTATACATATGAACCGATGTGTGTGAGCGTTTAGCGATATTTTAATTATTTTTCTTATAAGAGTACTTGCCGTGATGAAACACAGAAACTATTTCGATTGAAACTTTGAAGATGAATTGCATTTGAACAAAGTAAAATATAAAAAAACGCTCACACTCTTTGACAGGCCATCATGTGCTGATTGACATTATGCAGCGGAATCGTCCGTAGGCGCGAACGCGGAGGGACATAAATTCACTTCTGTGAGACTCGTCTTTTTTGCGTTTATTGCCTTAGCATTTACTGAAAATGTAATATTTGTGCAAAAAAAAAAAAATTTCAGCGCATTCTACATTATATAACCTTTCCAGTGATATATTACCCTGGTTCCAGAGGGGCTCAGGTACGAATATACTGTAATGTGCCGCGATCGAAAGAGTTTCGATTCCCCGAAGGAGTTTTGTTTTGCGTGACGACCGTTGAGCCCCTCTGGCCGCTCGAATAGCCAACCTCAATCTCATGCCCATAGCCTCGCTTTTATGTTTACAAGTCTAGTCAAACTGGTTTCGACTCAGCGGTTAATTTGCATGTCACTTATGTCACTTTCACGTGGTGAAGTCGTGTGTGATTCAAAACATAAAACATGCCGTTGTCGGGATTTGTGAAGATAAAGGAAACTTCTCCTCGATTTACTTCGTCGGGTTTGATGTTTGGATCTCCCAATGAGCATGCTTTAATTCCTCGTTGTTCTAGCTCTGTTATGTGGGAGTAAATCAGGGCATATAGAGCGCAAACCACCAGTACAATTGCTCGTTTTGGATAATCGAACGTGAAGGAAGAAGTAAATACCAGGTATGAGTTGGAAAATCAGGCCAGTAGGCCGTACTGAGAAGACATCACGCCGCTTCAAGCTTTATTTCGAGGCTAACTCAAATTGTACAGCACTGTGAAACATTAACGTTTGTGTATAATCTGTCAAGACTCGTGAACCGGTTTGTAACACGATCTCAAGATGAAAGCCAATCAAAATGTTCCTTTGATCCAAATGCCTCAGTTTCCATGGCCACAACTCAATCAACCAATCAGGGACGAGGTACAGATTCTGTACCGGAAGAAACGAAAATCTCTACTCGGGCGGCCAGAGGCTCGTCGCTTCGTGCTGAAATCTTGATTTCAGCTGGTCTCGCTTCGCTCGCCCCGACGATTTCGAGCCTCTGGTATCCAGGGTAGTGATATATAGGTTTCTATACTTTCCTTTAAAATGATGCGCGTGCGATTTTATTTGCGAGAGATACCCGCGAAGGTATACGGTAACCTTAAACCACCTCCCGCATAGCTCAGTGGTTAAGCTCCGGTCTGTCGTGCACGAGGTCGCGGGTTCAAACCCCGGCCGGCTTGAGGAACTGTCGAAATACACAAAACATGACCTGAAAGTGCAGGAGAAGGCATTTGCGAAAGTCTAAATCTAAAAATTTACCGGAGAACACGCCCTCGGACTCCCCAAGCAACTTGTACTCCCGCGTTTACATTTTGCACTCCCGATGGGAGAAACAAGTTGCGATGGAAGAAAACTACCCACCCACCCCTCCCTTTGATATGCATCGTCCTATTAATGATTAACCGTTAAAGGTTAGGGAGGGGTGGGGTTTCCCAGTAACCGTGATAGATCACATGAATTAACCTGGATACGCCCCTGGATAGGGTCTTAAAATAACCGAGTAGAAGGTGCTGCAGAGAATCACGTGGAATATAGTACCGAGTTTCTCCGGTAAACGTGTTACTCTTTGTAAGGCGAGTTTATTTGTTAAACAGCGTTTGTATTTGTCTGTCTGTCCACAGGCTATTAAGGAAGAAGAAAGACGGCAACAAGAAGCTGAACGGCTTCTCGCGATGGATGAACGTGAAAGGCCTTACAATTCCATGAGAGGCGACACTCGCGAAGTAACAGAAGAGGAACTGGAGGCGTTCAGGATAAGAAGGCGGCAGGACGACGACCCTATGAAGAACTTTCTGTAGGATAGTTCACATAATCATCAAGTGAAATAAATAAATACAATAAGTTGACAGTTCTAACAAAGCCTGTTTGAACACTGACGACATATTTTCCAAAAGTTGTTCCGATTATATTTAGTTCATCCCGTTTTTTTTTTATACAATCTCAAATAATTGTGCATTTCCCACTGTTTCTTGTGTCCCGGTAAATTCCCCGTAAAGTCTCCCGATTCCCAACACAGCAAAATGTTGCCACCGGGAATCTAAGGAAATACTGACTCCCGAAACAGGATTTCTTAGAGCTGTCACCCTCCGTAAATACACACAGAGGCGTGCGATAAAAGCTCTAACCGAACATGGCTTCGTTCTATATTCTTTACTAAACCCTTCAAAATAATAGGTAGGAGTGCACTGAGTTGGAGGGCGGGAAAATAGTTGCGAGATCATGACGTCTTGACATACGTACGGAGCCCAGCGTTCACATTTCCCGTTCGGCCACACCAAAATCAGTCGTTTTTTTTTTTATTTGACAACTTTCAAATGGCGAAACAACAAGCAAGCAATCGAACAGGACAAGACGGGTTTTTCGTGCACGCTCACGTCAACAGTTACGGTCCCATCACGTGATGGCCCTGCATGGAAAGATGGATAACGCTATCCACCGGATAAATCCCCATCCAGTGGATAAGTAATAACCAAACTAGCTTATTGTATCCGTTGGATAGCGTTATCCACTCTTTGAATAACCCGATCTTGAAGGCAAAATGAAGCATGATATTTAGTACCATGTAAGCAGTCCTTGCTTAGATCGGCGACATACTACTTAAATTTTGTTGGCCATGTTAGTACCCGAGCTATTCAGTCAGTACACACGCACAACGTTGAGCCGTTGTGTGAAACGTAAATGCCCTGTTACAACGCAGAAACTTTTTAGTGAAATTTGCGTGCACAGTGCAGCCAGGGGCGTACCTGACTGTAAGCCAGTTAAGCACGGGCTTAAAAGATTTTTGGGGGATTTTTTGTTTTCGAACGGCCAATTTTTTGTTTTGTTTTCATAATCCAAAAATGTTTGCCGAGTGTCAACTAAAGGTCCAACTAAAGTTACTTTATGGCCTGTAAACCCCGGGTCTTGTACCGGTGTAAATTGGTAACCGTATATCAGCAACATTCCGGTGGCGGGCTTAAAGCTGAAAAATGCCCAGGAACGCCCCTGACAGCGTTGCGAGACAGATTCACGAGGGGTGTTGTATATGTACATGATCGGCAATGGTTATAAGTTATGAAACTTTTTTTCGTTGCAGTTTCACGAAAAAGTAGAAGGCAGTTCAACTTGTCATGAAACTGTCTCGCAACGCAAACACGAAAGTTTCGTAAGCCGAAAAAGTTTCATCGTGTAACTAAAGTACAATATGGAGTTTGAGGCTGATGATTAACAAAGTGCTGGTTGAATAAGGCATTAAGGCTGAGAGAATTAAAGCATGGATTATAGACTAAAGGTGAGATGGATGAGATTGCAATGTCGACTCGCGATGCTGTGAGTACATATACGTCGTGATTTTGTGTCAAGTGAATCATTATGCGGCTATCAGCGGCCATCCCGAGGGGGCGGCCCCCGGGCACCCAGGGGCATTTGTCACAGCAGCCATGACAAATACATGCTAAAACCCCTCCGGTGGGGCAGAAAATTGTGACAAAAACCCCTACCCCTGGGGCAACCTGGGCAACATAAGTATTAGAAGCTAAACGTTTTAGAAGTGTCAAAAATCTTGATAGTTTTATACAAATATTATCCTTTATTTCTTTGTTCTGGCTTCCGACAGTGAATGGCTTAATTTAATCTCTTAATTTGAATGATAATGATATGACTTACCTCAAGGACAAAGAAATCGAAGAATGTCGATCGATCGAGCGAGTCCTGTGGCGAAAACCGCTGAACGTTGAGACAGCAGATTACGTGCAAACCCCGTGGGTATGTCCCCGGGGTATTATTTTGACGAAAACGCAAAAGCGCTCTAATGCCCCGCGTGTGGGGCATGTTTTTGCTACAAATCCCCTGCTAAGCCCCTGGGTTGCCCGGGGGCCGCCCCCTCGGGATGGCCGCTGATACCCGCATTACTCGCTAGGCAACACGGTGGTAGTAGATAGTAGCTCCAGTTATATGTTAAACCCCGGCTAAACGTTCAAAATGTTTCATCATAGTTAATAGAGTGGAATGGTTAGGAAACCCAGCGACCTTTGTTATAGGTTTTTTCAACCTTAAACGTGCACAAAAGACAATAGAAATTCCAATGTGTTAATCATTCAGCCAATAGAAACGCGTTAGTTCAGTCGTTGAGGGGACGCTAATGAACTATAACCGTGCACAATCTTTTGTCTTACCCCTTCCAACCTTAAGTACGCTAGCCTTAGAGGATGAAGAAAAAGCGTGCATAATAAACTCATTTTTTTCAAACATAGGAGAAGAACTTTCTAATCTATTACCTCCAGCGGTAAACGATCAACGTACCGCCGACAGAACTCTAGATGTACCCCAATTAACCGATTTTAAGGTAAACGCTAACGTTATTCGACATAAACTAAGAACACTTAAGGTGAAAAAATCATCAGGACCGGATAATATCCAATCGAAGCTTTTGAGATTGGCGGGAGATGCAATCGCACCAGCGTTGGTAAGTTTATACCAATACAGTATCGAGAGAGGTACAGTGTTCTCTGCGTGGAAAGTGGCCAGGGTTGCTCCCATCTTCAAGAAGGAGGATGAAACCGAGAGAGGTAACTACAGACCAGTATCGTTACTATAAGTATACCAAGCAAGGGGTCAACGACAGGCTTGTTAATCACGTGTTCAGGGTAAATATGATGGTCTCCGATAGGCAATGGGCGTACAGGCCGGGCTATTCAGCGGAGCTATTGCTGATGAATTTAACGGAAGTGTGGAGGAGAGCTGTGGACTCGGGTAATGCCGTTGCTGTGGCTTTCATCGATTTTAAGAAAGCATTTGACAGTGTTGATCATGATGTGCTCGAGGCGAAATTACAACGGGACTTTGGCGTTAACGGCACGCTATTGAAATGGATAAAGAACTACCTTCAAGACAGGCGCCAATACACAGTCGTCAACGGAGTTAAATCAGGTGTATTACCAGTGACTTACGGTATTCCTCAGTTTCGGTCCTAGGACCAACCTTATTCACCTTATTACTCCGGCGCTGCTGTGGCAGCAGCCGGAGTCTTAAAATGCAGTCTGTGTCTTTTTTTTATTATTACTCCGGCGCTGCTGTGGCAGCAGCCGGAGTCTTAAAATGCAGTCTGTGTCTTTTTTTTATTATTATTATTTTTTTTGTTCTATCAACGACAGAAGTTGATCAGTTCAGACCTTTGCAACTAACAATGTGGATCGGAGACGCTGTGATCGAGCGATAAAGCAGGAGGCATGCGCATTAAACGTTATAGATTTATTTAACGCTGTTTACATCACATAATATCATTACCGTATAATTACCACTGTGGGAATGTGAAATGAGCAACACGTAAGACTTCGAGGCGCTACAGTTCTTTTTAACTACTTTTTCATTTTCTGATTCTTGTAAAAGAACTGTTATAGACCTAAAAATACACGAACAACGTAATACATTAGATCTGCGCTGTCTGGACAGATATAAAAACGTAAGCGAAATACAATCTCGACTTAAGTGTTTCTAAACACGTTTAGATATAAAAGGTATCGCATTATAATCTCAGGGTAGATTTCGTCAGGCGCGCTCAGATAACAAAGGTCAAAGCTCTCAGACAAGGCGAGACAAGGAGATATCGATTTCTATGAGTCATTGTCAGAAATCTATTCCCGGCCGTAAAATTAGGCAATGGGTAACTGAACTGTAAGGTCAACTACACAGCTAGTCTTTCTACTGGATTGAGAGACATTAATATACTGTTACATGTCTGTTAATATGGGGAAAACTGAAGAAACCTCAATGCATTGAGTTTGATAACTAGCCTGAAATACAGCCGCCTTCTCAGCTCGTTCCAGGGTCCTTGATTTTTCAAATGGCTCAACTCGTCGCGAGCGCGAGTGAACTTGTGAAATTATCGCCATCACGCCGCGTATACAGTCCAGTCTGTTTGTCTCGGAAAGTATTTATTATAGTTTATATCTCTTCCCTAATTGCACTGATGAAGGACTCGAAACCCTAAACGTCCCAGCAGCTTGTGTTACAGCTGATAAACGGAGGAAATGGCTCTATAAACAAAATCAAAGCGGACGAGTTTCGTGTTGTTTAGCTTTGTGGCCGAAGTCCATCATTGTCTGTGGTTCGGCGGGGAAGAAGAGTGTTCGTTGGGATTACATTCAACAAAGTACACTGTATTTCAACTCTGGTAAGTTTGGAGCGATTGAAAAATAAGGATGATTTTCAAAAGTCAACTGCATATGACATAAATAGACATGGTAGCCAAATCTAGTACTTCGGCGAACGGGAAGCAAAGTGATTGCGTTCATGTGTGGGCTACCTGTGCTTTCCCAGGCGAAATAAATCGAGATTGTACTTTTTGGAATAAATTATCTCGGCCGGGGAACTGGTAAATACATGATGCGCGCGCACGACTTTACAGGCATGTGCTCTGCGTCTCGCCATTGGCATTGCGTTTGGTTTTCGCTCGCTGGTGGTTTTGTTTTGATGTGTATGTTGCCTTGTTGTTTTCAAAAAATCAAATGCGATGTTTATAAAGTTTGCAAGTACGATTTATCAAAGCCTGAGGAAAGTGTGTGTTACCTCTGGGGCATTCGAAAAAGTCTGATATCCAAACTATATATCAAGTCAAACATGGTCTGTTCTGCACCTTGAAGACGAAGTTGAAAATCAACTCGGCCATAATTTGTGCTGAACCCGAGTGCATTCGGTTGGCTCGCTCGCTGTATTGGATTCTGCTTTTCGCTGTACATGCAAGTACCAAAAACAGTAAGATACTATAAATCATGCCTTGCTGAAGAGGAACTAGGTCTGAGTTTTCTAGACACCCTTAATTGGTTGTGCGAGTTGTGACACTACAATCAGTGACACATGCATGTGTGCATCTTGGTTATACAAATTAACACTACATTATATTCAGGCAAAGAGTTCTATAACAACATTTTGATATGCCAAGGAACTTGAATATCAGCACAGTACAAGGTGAGGGAAATTCAAAGTACTGAGTTCATTGCTGTGTTCCCAAATCAATTAATCTACACTGAATTTCTAACGGGACCTGAAACAACCATAAGAGGCTGATCAAAGCCAGGACCCGGCTCAGTACCAACATTGATCATAAATTATACTGCAACTAACAATCAGGACACTCAGTATTCTGCAGCCAACCTTGTTCTCACTTTAAAAATAGTTTGAATGCTCCGAAGGAACTGGGCACATGCATATAGTTTATGTTCTACACTGGAGTTTACTTAGTATTGCGAATGCTAGGAACTGGAATGCAGTTTATACACATCTGAATAGCCGTAGCTAGCAATAAGGGTTGATTGTGTTCTACACTAATTCCAATTATTGCTTTACGCTGTATACCACACAGCAAAATGTGCTACAAATGCTCAAATGAGTGATAACCATATAAAACACACATGTACTTATATAGCCACATAAGCATCGTATCCAATGATAATTACACAAAGATAATTACAGTTTTATACCCAGATGCATCCCCTTGTATATTAACTTATAAGTCAGGGCATTCAAAATTTGCACATTAGTTAAAAACAAATATTTTTGATCAGGATTATTTACACCCACAGTCTACATACATTATTGCAGCAATCAGTTTCAGTCTTTTGGGTTACCACAGAAGCCCAGTCCTTTCTCTTAAAAAAAAATATGTCGAACGCACTTTGATAATCTAAGATTACTTCTAGTATAACTTATAATATGGGATAAATATAAACATTGAGACAATCAATCATCTATTAGTACTCGGAACCTGTAGTACAACAGAACAGCAGACTGTAAATTGTAGACGTGTGTTACATGAGTAGTGTTTACAGTAAAAGGGCAACTCCTTGAATTTACATACGAGAAAAACATCTCTAATTTACATATGATGAAAAACAAAAATATTAAATGACATACATATACTAGGGGAGCAGAGAGCGGAAAGTCACCGCGACTGATAACTCCACTACCCCACCCCTAATAAATAATAGGAGTGGAGTACCACCCCTCCCCTGTGACCACGCCCTAGAATGGAATGTCTGGAATGTAAAGAATTCAGAACATTAAAATAAAAAATTGCGGGAGAAGACAAGGCGCGTGTGATGATTATGTGTATACAACCCGAGTTAAGGCTGCACCCAGCCTCTTGTTAAGAATTGTATGGCACTTCTACCCGCTACAATCCGTAGATTCTCCGATACCGGAAGTGAGTTATCACCTCAATTATGAATCGCTAGTGTACTCGTGTTCTGACTCGTGTGGAGATTTAGAACAGTTCCTCAGCATTTGTATATTTGTATTTTTGGGCTATCTGTGTTATCCTAGAGTATCCTGCCTTATTTGACCTCGATCGTGTTAACTCATGTTCTACTTGTGTTCATTCGTATTCACTCGTTTTCTAACTCGTGTGGAGTTTTAGATCAGATCGACTGTCTGTGCGTACTTTCGCATCTGATTGTGCGTTCGTAATGACACGCAGGTGTATGAGAGCATCCACGTTGCAAAAGATACGCCGGAGTTCAAGCTGCGTGCAGCTTCTTGTTATATTTTTTTTGTTCTATCAACGACAGAAGTTGATCAGTTCAGACCTTTGCAACAAACAATGTGGATCGGAGACGCTGTGATCGAGCGATAAAGCAGGAGGCATGCGCATTAAACGTTATAGATTTATTTAACGCTGTTTACATCACATAATATCATTACCGTATAATTGCCACTGTGGGAATGTGAAATGAGCAACACGTAAGACTTCGAGGCGCTACAGTTCTTTTTAACTACTTTTTAATCTTCTGATTCTTGTAAAAGAACTGTTATAGACCTAAAAATACACGAACAACGTAATACATTAAATCTGCGCTGTCTGGACAGATATAAAAACGTAAGCGAAATACAATCTCAGCTTAAGTGTTTCTAAACACGTTTAGATATAAAAGGTATCGAATTATAATCTCAGGGTAGATTTCGTCAGGCGCGCTCAGATAACAAAGGTCAAAGCTCTCAGACAAGGCGAGACAAGGAGATATCGATTTCTATGAGTCATTGTCAGAAATCTATTCCCGGCCGTAAAATTAGGCAATACCACCGTAACTGAACTGTCAGGTCAACTACACAGCTTAGAGAGTCTTTCTACTGGATTGAGAGACATTAATATACTGTTACATGTCTGTTAATATGGGGAAAACTGAAGAAACCCTCATTGCATTGAGTTTGATAACTAGCCTGAAATACAGCCGCCTTCTCAGCTCGTTCCAGGGTCCTTGATTTTTCAAATGGCTCAACTCGTCGCGAGCGCGAGTGAACTTGTGAAATTATCGCCATCACGCGGCGTATACAGTCAAGTCTGTTTGTCTCGGAAAGTATTTATTGTAGTTTATATCTCTTCCCTAATTGCACTGATGAAGGACTCGAAACCCTAAACGTCCCAGCAGCTTGTGTTACAGCTGATAAACGGAGGAAATGGCTCTATAAACAAAATCAAAGCGGACGAGTTTCGTGTTGTTTAGCTTTGCGGCCGAAGTCCATCATTGTCTGTGGTTCGGCGGGGAAGAAGAGTGTTCGTTGGGATTACTTTCAACAAAGTACACTGTATTTCAACTCTGGTAAGTTTGGAGCGATTGAAAAATAAGGATGATTTTCAAAACCGGTGGCTTAAAGTCAACTGCATATGACCTAAATAGACATGGTAGCCGAATCTAGTACTTCGGCGAACGGGAAGCAAAGTGATTGCGTTCATGTGTGGGCTACCTGTGCTTCCCCAGGCGAACCACAAACCTCATGTATGTTTGTACTTTTTGGAATAAATTATCTCGGCCGGGGAACTGGTAAATACATGATGTGTGCGCACGACTTTACAGGCATGTGCTCTGCGTCTCGCCATTGGCATTGCATTTGGTTTTCGCTCGCTGGTGGTTTTGTTTTGCTGTGTATGTTGCCTTGTTGTTTTCAAAAAATCAAATGCGATGTTTATAAAGTTTGCAAGTACGATTTATCAAAGCCTGAGGAAAGTGTGTGTTACCTCTGGAGCATTCGAGAAAGTGTGATGTCCAAACTATATATACAACAACAACAACGCTTTATTTGTACCATGAAATAGCAAATTTACATAAGTAAACATAAGAAAGAAAGAGATATTCTGGAAATCTGGTACTAGCTACCTGAAATAACCATATAGGGCTAGACAAGTCAGGCAGCTATATAGGGCTAGACAAGTCAGGCAGCTATCAAGTCAAACATGGTCTGTTCTGCACCTTGAAGACGAAGTTGAAAATCAACTCGGCCATAATTTGTGCTGAACCCGAGTGCATTCTGTTGGCTCGCTCGCTGTATAGGATTCTGCTTTTCGCTGTACATACAGGTACCAAAACTACAAACAGTAAGATACTATATTAAAATCATGCCTGGCTGAAGAGAAACTAGGTCTGAGTTTTCTAGACACCCTTTGGTTGTGCGAGTTGTGACACTACAATCAGTGACACATGCATGTGTACATCTTGGTTATACAAATTAACACTACATTCAGGCAAAGAGTTCTATAACAACATTTTGATATGCCAAGGAACTTGAATATCAACACAGTACAAGGTGAGGGAAATTCAAAGTACTGAGTTCATTGCTGTGTTCCCAAATCAATTAATCTACACTGAATTTCTAACGGGACCTGAAACAACCATAAGAGGCTGATAAAAGCCAGGACCCGGCTAAGTACCAACATTGATCATAAATTATATTGCAACTGACAATCAGGACACTCAGTATTCTGCAGCCAACCTTGTTCTCACTTTAAAAATAGTTTGAATGCTCCGAAAGAACTGGGCACATGCATATAGTTTATTTTCTTCACTGGAGTTTACTTAGTATTGCGAATGTTAGGAACTGGAATGCAGTTTATACACATCTGAATAGCCGTAGCTAGCAATAAGGGTTGATTGTGTTCTACACTAATTCCAATTATTGCTTTACACTGTATACCACACAGTACCCCGGATACCAGAGGCTCGAAATCGTCGGTCGAGCGAAACGAGACCAGCTGAAATCGAGCCGCAGGTTTGATTTCAGAACGGAGTCGCGAACATTACAGTATATCCGTACCTGAGCACCTCTGGAACCAGGGTAACCACACAGCAAAATGTGCTACAAATGCTCAAATGAATGATAACCATATAAAACACACATGTACTTATATAGCTACATAAGCATCGTATCCAATGATAATTACACAAAGATAATTACAGTTTTATACCCAGATGCATCCCCATGTATATTAACTTATAAGTCAGGGCATTCAAAATTTGCACATTAGTTAAAAACAAATATTTTTGATCAGGATTATTTACACCCACAGTCTACATGCATTATTGCAGCAATCAGTTTCAGTCTTTTGCCGTTACCACAGAAGCCCAGTCCTTTCTCTTAAAAATAATATGTCGAACGCACTTTGATAATCTAAGATTACTTCTAGCATAACTTATAATATGGGATAAATATAAACATTGAGACAATCAATCATCTATTAGTACTCGGAACCTGTAGTTCAACAGAACAGCAGACTGTAAATTGTAGACGTGTGTTACATGAGTAGTGTTTACAGTAAAAGGGCAACTCCTTTAATTTACATACGAGAAAAACATCTCTAATTTACATATGATGAAAAACAAAAATATTAAATTACATACATATACTAGGGGAGCAGAGAGCGGAAAGTCACCGCGACTGATAACTCCCCTACCCCACCCCTAATAAATAATAGGAGTGGGGCGAGTACCACCCCTCCCATGTGACCACGCCCTAGAATGGAATGTAAAGATTGCAGAACATTAAAATAAAAAATTGCGGAAGACTGAGACAAGGCGCGGGCGATGATTATGTGTATACAACCCGAGTTAAGGCTGCCCCCAGCCTCTTGTTGAGAATTGTATGGCACTTCTACCCGCTACAATCCGTAGATTCTCCGATACCGGAAGAGAGTTATCACCTCAATTATGAATCGCTAGTGTACTCGTGTTCTGGCTCGTGTGGAGATTTAGAACAGTTCCTCAGCATTTGTATCTTTGTATTTTTGGGCTATCTGTGTTATCCTGGAGTATCCTGCCTTATTTGACCTCGATCGTGTTAACTCATGTTCTACTTGTGTTCATTCGTATTCACTCGTTTTCTAACTCGTGTGGAGTTTTAGATCAGATCGACTGTCTGTGCGTACTTTCGCATCTGATTGTGCGTTCGCAATGTGCCAAACACGCAGGTGTATGAGAGCATCCACGTTGCAAAAGATACGCCGGAGTTCAAGCTGCGTGCAGCTTCTTGTTTACTAATGACCTTCCTTCTTCCGTCACTTCTGGCCAGGTCTACATGTACGCCGACGACACCACGGTTTACTGTATTAATAAGGACGCTGACCAGGCGGTTGCTCAGTTAAATGAAGCTCTTCAGGAACTTTACGTCTGGTGCCTCAATAACAGGCTTACACTCCACACCCAAACAAGTGCGAGGCTATGCTGATTATGCGTTCTAGTTATACTATGGGACCGATTGCACCTGTGAGAATAGGGAACTCTCAAATTAAGTGGGTTAAGAAATCCCGACTATTAGGCATGACGGTTGATAATAACTTAAGTTGGATCCCACATACAGTAGAACTGAAAAAGAGTTATGCTAATAAATTAGGGCTACTGAAAAGATCTAGATTTCTGCCAAAACATGTACTAGAGAAACTATATTTCTCAGTTATACTGCCTTCGGTGATCTATGGCATGGTGTTGTGGGGGAGTTGTTATGAATTCGGAAAATATTGCATCACTTGAGAAGCTTCATAGTAGAGCCGCAAAAATTATATACAATCTCCCCAGAGACACATCTTCCGCAGATGCTCTGCAGCTTGCCAGTTGGTATTCACTCAGTATTTATCATAAGCTTGTATTGTTTAAAACAATGCACAAGGCATTCCACGCTAGGTTACCAGATTTTTTATGCGATCAGATATTAATTAAGAGGACTAGCCGTTATAATCTAAGAGTAGCGGATTCCCTTGAAATACCGCGTTTTAATACTAAGTTCCTTCAACATTCAGTTCAGTATAGTGGATCGGTTTTATGGAATAGTGTTATTTCTAGTGATCAGTCAATAGTATATGCAGGACATAAGGATCTCGAGTGTCGTTTAAATAAATTAGCGGTGTTTGAACAGTTCAAGTTTAACACTACATCTGCCTCTTCTACTAGATTTAAGAGTAATGACTTCATTTACTTATGATTCCACTCATTAACCGAGGCCTAGTATGAATGTATTGTATTTTTAGAAAAAAAAACATTTTAGCAGCTCTTAGCATCATTATTTATTAGTAAGTTCAATTTAGTAATTTGAAGTTTATTTACTTATTACAGTTATTACATTTGTAAGTATTCTTAGTAATTTTTAGTATTGTAAATAGATGTACAGTTATATATTCTTAGTAGTAGACACACGACCCCATAAGCCTTGTGCTTTAATCATAATCGTGTTTAAATAAAGGCAATCTATCTATCTACCTAAATCGCAGCGCCTTTGTTAGCCCCTTTGAAGTTTGCCGGGTTTCCTAACCATTCCACTCTATTAACTATGGTTTCATCAAACATTGCAGTTGGGTAAACATGTTTTATCGTTTAGCCGCCTCTTTAAAATGACTGTTAAATGGTTTCTCAACAGTTT
Source organism: Actinernus sp. WN-2022 (assembly GCA_030867875.1). Lineage (NCBI taxonomy): Eukaryota > Metazoa > Cnidaria > Anthozoa > Actiniaria > Actinernidae > Actinernus > Actinernus sp. WN-2022. The sequence continues at coordinate 11,189,040 of JAOWCC010000577.1, read as the reverse complement.
TTGATCTGATCAAACGTTTTCATTTGAACAACATTTTGCGTGATATATACGCCCTTTTATACGATAAACATGATTATCGACTAGTCACCTCTTCTAACAAAACTTGCACGTGCAGGCAGTATTTAGCCATTCGCAAATTGACTGACATTGAAATTCAGCAGTACTGATTTCACACAAAAAAACGCTTAATCTAGTAAGATTGTTTATGAATGTTGCATGACGGTCTAAACTTTTAGAAGGTGTACACACAGCCTGCGAGAGTTTTTAATTCAGTTTTACCACTCGAAGGTGAACGGAGAACCTCAACAGGCTTAAATCCCTCTATGGAGGTCTCCCGAGGGTCTTCAATTTATCGTCCTTATCCGAGAAGACGAAGGTCTAACCATTTGCAGTTCGATCACAACGGCAGAACCTTCGACTCAGTTATTTTAAGACCTCGAGTGTTGGTCCGGCCGGGGTATGAATCTGCGACCAGTCCCGCACGTCAGACCAGAACTTAACTGAGTTAACTGGGAGGCAGTTGTCTCGGGGCAAAGTGTAATAGGATTAAGTGTATGTACGTGCATGCAACAGTCAAACACTGTGACAGTTTAGCCACTTCGATGTTTGATGAAAATGTTTAGCGAGGGCCGTTTAAGTTGAACAGTGCATGTCTTATTCACCTAAAGGGAAACTTATAAAGGAGACATCCTTAAGGTATTTGCAACTAAAAATATAGGAGCCATGAAGATTATATATACTGGATGAATCCTGCTTCTGATGTAATACAAATTGTAATTTATTATTTGGTATCCCATATTCAGGCCATTAAAAAGATTTTGTTTAAACTTGCAGGAGTAGAGTGAGCAGCTACGATCCGTTAAATATATAGTTTTTAAAACAGTCAATACAGACTGTATATTTGTTTTGTTTCCTGTAGGCTAACAAGTTAGTGCGTGGCCCTTTCTGTGACAATCAGCAGCAGAAACAAAATTACTCAACAAATACATGTCACTTCGCTGTGCGTCTGTCCTCTTATAGATGCGGCGCAGATGACGTCACAATGCGAAGAGAACAAAGAAGTGCACCACAAGATGCAGTCGAGTGACGTCACTGATGTTCTCTTTTCATCTACAAGAGGCCAATTCCATGGCAGAATGAAATGTATTTGTTTTATACAATAATTAGCTAACTTTTCCAACAAAATAGAGCATGCATCTGATACTCTAACAGATCATGACTAATTGACCATTCAGAGTGCACATTTCGCCCTGTATAATAAGTAATTTCTAAAGGTATACCAAATAAGCACTGGCAAAATCAACTAAAGTCGATTAAGGTATGCTAATCACTATGGGAAGCGAGTAGCAGCCGATGTTCAAATGTTAGCCCTTCATCAGAGCATTAGGCGTCAGCTGCTGCTACTTGCTTCTCGTAGTGTTTATCATACCTTTAATCAATTTTTACTTGATTACAAGTGTTTTTCTTCCCTGTAAATGTAAACCAACACTAGTTTTACAGAAACTAGTTAATATCCATTTACCAAATAAGGACTCTTCTTAAAGGGGAACTCAACCCTAAAATCAACCCAATGTCTATACAAACATGTATTCGAAATAAATAGGTTCTGCTATTTAATTTTCTGTGTTGCGCGTCTAGCAAGAGAAAACCCGAAAACCTTCCTCACAGCCTCCGGTATGTACAGACGGCTCAAGTCTTGTAATTTGTGACGTAGTATACGAGGAATAAATTAGTTTTGCCATGCCGTCCCCTAGGCCCTACATTGAATAGCAGGCCTAATGGCTTCTAATTGCGGACCATTGTGCTTTCTTTGTGCTAGAGGTGTGATCGTTCTTCCTTGGTATGTGTGACGTACGTTATGGGGAAATATGCACTGAATTGAGCCGCCACACAATATAGATTTTTCAGCAGAAAATCGAACCGCGGAACACAGTAAAATAAAATATCAGAACTTATTTCTTTAGAATACATCTTTGTAAAGACGTTGGGTTGATTTTAGGGTTTAGTTCTCTTTTAAATAAAAAGCTGAGCAGTACTGTTATTTATCAGCTTTAAAGAAGTGCAACTTCGTGCTGAAGTTCTGACACTTGTGTTCTTCTTTTTGTGTGTGATACAGTACAGTTGGATAGCCTAAATGGCTCACCATAAAAGTCTTGAATGGACTGAAGCAAACAATATGGAAGGTGTCATTAGTAGAAAGATTGATTAATGATTTTCATACTAGATGTTAGTGTTTCATCAAGAAATATTACCATCAATTTCATTATCACATGCTTTCCTGTGACAATCACATTTTTTGTCATTCGCGTAATGCTGAAGTGTGTGGCTATTGTTGTACCCTTGCAAATGCCACATCACCAGGGGTCATTACCTCTCCCCTGTATATGTGGCTGCTGATAGATAGATAAACCTGTCACTCTGCTTGTAACTGTTAAAATGAATTCAAGGAGGCAAACTTTGTAATTGTACATGTATTTATAAATTTAACAAAATGCACCAAGCAACTGCTTTGCATCACAAGATCACTAATAGTAAATTTAAATAACTTTTTCGTATAAACTCCATATTATTATTCAACAACTCTCTATTGACAATGATTTTGATATCATACTTTCACTAATGTTTGTAATAACCAGGATTTACAGTTAGTAACACCAGGTGTGTTCATCATTTTGGCATCAGCACAGCAGCACTTATGGAATCTTTACAATAATTTAACACATCAAATGGTTAATTTTAATACAAGCTCTAGTACTAAAACAAATGCTTTTTTGGAAAAGCAAACAATTAAATACTGTAATTATCTCAATTTTGTCATAATCACTTGCATGCAATTAGAGATTTTTTTATTCCAAAACCTTTATATTACTGAATTCCAACCATTTCAGTAATAGGTGGTGCATTAACCATCAACTCCTCATACTCGTTATAAAATTTCCTCAGCCTTCTGGCATATGTATCCTCATTATAAGGTAATCCATTACTTCTTAAGTAATTTGACACCAGGGGTTTGATCTTTAGACACATGTTGTCCGACAGCCGAGGGAAGAGGTGGTGTTCTACATGACAGTTAACGATGCTATGACCAAAGTTGTAATCCAGAAGGGGGTTACGAGGAAGGTTAAGAACCGAGATGGACATTTGATGCAGCCGACTTACAGGCTTCTTCTTTGGGTCATACATTGGCATTCCAATGTGCTGGAATACATTAACATGAATGTTTGGTATGGCATAAACAGCTCTGATGAGGAACACGCACAAGAGAGCAGCACTGAAGGAAAGACCCGAGACATTCATGTAGAGCCACAATTGGAAAACGTAACCAAGACTGCTCAAACCAATCACCCTGGCAATTGCAAACCATCTCTTCCCAAGGAGGCTTACTGCAACAGCAGTGTAAATAATTGGGAGGAAGATTGGGGCGACAAAGAGGTAGGTGTATCTGTCAAGCAATGGTACCCTGAAAGAGCTGGAATCACCAAGACCAATAACATTAGTGTATGGGTGGTGCAACTGAATATGAGCTTCATGGGCACCTAGCTCGGTGAATCCACCCCAGAACTCAACGAAGAAAATACAGAATACCCGATTCCAGAAGACGGATTGGCCAATTAATGAGTTATGGACAGCAGCATGGCCAAGTTTTGTTGTGAACATAGAATGGACATAGCCAAGAAGTGAAAACCCTGCAATGAACATGAGTGTGTTTCCTTGACGAAGGAGGAGAAGACCAACTGGGAGGGTTGCAAAGCCACCAATCATCATGGAAATGTCAATGCCATATCGTTCCCACCATGAACTCTGCTCCACTACCTTCTTCACTAACACGCTGAGGTGTGCCAGCGAGGGTTTATTGGGGCTTTCTTTCTCACTTTCCATCCCATATTCATTATTTTTCAGTAGCTTCTCAGGCTCTGTCTTCCTTTTATAAGGCTGCTGCATGTTGTGGAGTCCTTCTGAGTGATCCCTGAAGGGAAATTATTGTTTTAATGTCACCACATCTATTAAAAGCAATAGCTCTTTCCTCCATCATCACATACGTGGCTGTACATGTATGTAAGCAAAAATAATGTCTGAACAAGAACAGCTTCATGTAAGTGACTTGATGAAGTAACTTCTAAATTCTCCCTTAGAAAACAAATATTTAAGGGGGGATTTAGAATGTAATCATGCCCATGAGACTTAGCTAGTCAAATATATATATATATATATGCTGTTCTTATTCTCTTTTTGATGGATTTGTTAATTATAGGGCTGAAGGATGGATATTCTTATCTCTAAATAACCTCCCTTTCCCTACTGGACCACCCGTAACCGGCCAACATGAAGCATGGACAGGACAAAAATATTGCAACAAATCTAGACATGCTGGAAATATGAAGTTGCAATACTATTTCAAGGGATGATTGACTTCAAAGCCAGAGCTATAACAGGGATTGATCAACTCTCCCACTTTGGAGAAAAACTCTTGTTTTGGAGATTCTTCAATTTTCACAAATTTTGAGGAGCGAAAAATCAGCTCAAAAAATCCTTCCCATTCGCACTTTAAATCAAAAGCAAATACAAAATCACCACTCGGTCATTACAGCACCTTGTTTAATCTTTCCAACCACCAGGTTTGTTTGCACAAAACACACCAAGCGACTGAACATTTTCCTGCTCCCACCTCCAATTGCATGCTGGGTAATCAACAAATATTTCACAAGGCGACTCCCCCTCTGGCACCCTAGCTGTAGGATTTTTTTATAAGACAGTCTTTTACCCCTACAACCAAGTGCGGTGATTTGGACTCAAGCCGTTGCTTTAAAGTGACAAAAACAGGGAAAAGATCAACTGCAGAATTTCAAGGATTTCATTGAAGACATTTTCCATGTCTCTCAAAGAACATTTACACAACAGTAAAACCCTGTGAAATCCCCTCACAAAGCCTACTTTAAATTAAAAGCAAGTCAAGTACTTTTCAACCATCCTCAGACTTATGATGTCCTCTAGCTGACTCTTACAGTGGCTTTTTTCCTCCAAAATTAGAGCACACTTCATTGGCATGCATGGGAACCCTACAGAAGTAGCCATACTTACTGGTCAACAAGTCTGTAGAATTCTCCCAAATGGCATCACAGGGAAAGTTTGAGCCCTTGGCTTAAAAAGTCAGCAGTATTTAACTACCCCAGGCTAGCCAAACTTGAACTGGGGGAGGGTTGGGTTAGCACTCAGAATTTCACCAATTGAGCCCAAACATGTCCAGTAGGTTTTTTAGGCAAATGGTAAAACTGACATATGTCTGATTAAAACTTGAGAATAGAGATTTACGAACTGCATACATCAATCAGTACTGTCATAATTACAGTCATTCAATTGATTTAACAAAATCCAATAGGTAACTTTTTGTTCTACTTCTAATTAATCAATGTAAAAAGCTGAGATATAAATTCAATCATCACATCATATTGACTTAATCCAGGAATTCATGGAACTCCTTTGTCCAATTATGCACTAATTGCTTACACTCAGTAGTAGACCATTTTTACAGTGAATTTTTGAATTTTGAATGTAGCATTTAAGTAATGGTCCAGATAAGAACTGTAGTAGAATCCATTGTTCTGCGGTAATGAGCCTCCCCCACATACGATTTTGCTCGAATATGCCTTAAGTGCTTTGGGAGGTATCTACAGTCCAAACTACATCTCAAAAATAAAGTATATGTTATGCTATTTGCGCTTTTTTATGTGAAAACGCAGATAATACACCATCCAGCCAATCGGATATAGAGAAAACAAAGGATTTTTCAATCGCAAATTTGAGAACTTTCCCCACACGCGATATTCTTCGAAATTAAACCATAGTTAGTTTGATCAAAAATAAATTTAAACCACAAAAAAATATTGAATGGAAATGTATTATTTCAATGGGTTTCTATTGAATTTATAAGTATCAACCAATGAAATTACGAGAAAGAATAATAGAAAATTAATCTTTTAACATTCCTTGCCATAGAGCACTACAGTTCTTATCTGGACCGTTACTTAATCCTAATTATATAATACCTATTTGCAAGTATACTAGTGTCATTTACCTGGAATGCATTGGCTTGCTTTTGGGAGAAATATCACTGACAAATGTTTATCCTTGTAAATTTGAATGTACATAAGCAGCGTAAACATGCATGCTATGATCTCATATTTCTACATGCAGTATTTTAATGTTTAAAACAGTAATTAACATTTTGGCAACCAATTTGGCTAGTGAATCCAGACACCTGTACTTCTGCCAAATATAAATTATTAATATTCACAACACCCTTTCGATCAGCTTGCCTCATGTTAATGTTGCCCCATTTCAGACCACCTGACTTTTCCCTTTGTTAGTAAAGTCGTTTTTGTTTTTCTTTAATATCCCAAGAGGAAATGTACCAATTTCTATAATTGGAAAACAAAGCACTGACTCCTCTGGAGAACTATCACAAGGTCTGGAATGGAACAAACAGGCTAAGTTACATTTTCTCAAAGTCTTTCCAATTTAATTTATGAATTAATGTTGTATATTTGGGTCATGCATGCATGCAGAGGGTGAAATACATCCTACTGTTTGCCTTTTTGTATAATTTATATGCATTATTGGTTTAACAATATTATTATTCACTGTACTGGAGGTGAATATTTACCGAGCCATGAAGTGGCGAGGTAAATATCCACCACTTTTCACTAACACTGTGACGAATAATTGTTTTAGTATATACCACATAAGTGAATAGCTAGCCAGCACCAAATAGTTATTTTATTTTCTGTCAAATGGACAAAAACGTATGCGAAGTGATCGCTGGAGTAGAATAGCAAAGGATATTCACCTCTGGAGTAGCCATTCATAGCATGCGAAAAGCACTATTCACTTGTGTGGTATTTACTAAATTATATTATCGTTTACTATTCTCATTGCTTATGAAATGTGTTTTTTACAAATAAGCAGGTACACTCATTCCAAGTATAAACAAAAATACCAAAATATATGGGTCCAAGGTGGACATTTTTGGGGCCTATTTGGGGAATTACTTTCTATATATTAGCATGAAACCTGATATTAATAGTGGTAAAAAAAATTAACCTCAAAACATTTTACATGTAATCCGAATTAAGTTTTAAGCCCAGGTTTTAAGTGGTAATATGATACCTGAATTATTTTTGCTAGCCCGTCATGGACGTAAAATCGGGTAAGTTAAACCGGAATTGCACTGCCTTGAAATTGACTTACATTACTCTCAAGAGATTACAAATTACTGAACTTCTGGACAGCAGTAGCATAAACCTTAGTGGCAAGGAATAGATTCGAACGCGCACCGACAAAAAATCATATCAGATTTTTGTGTACACTTGGAAAATATTAAGCGTAGTCCACACGAGCAAGTTTTCCTTGACAAGTTTTCCCTTGATAAGTTATATTTGCTCGTGTAGACGACGAAAAATGACAAGTTTTGCCTTGACAAGTCTCCTTGTTGAAAAACTGGCGTGCCAGTTATTGAACAAGGCAACTTGTCAAGGAAAACTTGCTCGTGACGGAGTCGTGTGGACTACGGCATTAAAATGATAAAAACATCGCACACCATCGATTATGATCCAGACTTGACACATAGCATTAGTTTTAGCCCTGAAGAGCTTTTAAATGGAATGACAACGTAGACTTACCCCAAAATCACAGGAAAATCGGATGCCAGCCCTCGTCCACCATAAAGGAGAGCATTATATACTCGTTGTTTATTAATGATGTCTGAACTGGTTTGAAGTACGTCCAACCAGTTTTCCAAATATGGATATGAATTGGGAACGAGGGTAATGGTAGCCCACAGGCAGCCCAGACTCTACATAAGCTGCATACCTTGTGTATATGACACGCGGCTAACCGTCAAAATAAACTGCTTTAGAAGTCCCCAAATCACCCCTAAGCCACTCACACAACTTCATTAAGTATCAATCTTTTATTATTGAAGATTTATTTCGTAGGAATCGGAAGAGAGAGTTCACAAGGAGCAATTATATAAACTATTCCGAGATCCTTATGAAACATACCACAAGTAACCCAAAAAGCGGGAAATATATGTCGAGTCTGGGCTGCCTGTGAGGAGTCTGGGCTGCCTGTGAGTAGCCTGGGAAACTTAATAAAATCTTGATATTTTCGCAAGGCTTCCCTCGAAAAATCGGTCTGATTGCCAGGAGGGAGACTTCACTACCCGCTCCTCTCCACTCTTTAAAATATTTGCATGAAACATGAAAAATAGCACAATTTCCCATCACGTTTTGGGACGTTTTGGGCCATGGGGGAATATTCGAGGTGTTGCAACAAAACACTAATCCATGGACCACCCATCATCTCGTGGACCACCAACAAATTCGCATTTTTTCCCCAAAGCTTTTATTAAAATTTTGTTTAGGCTTCGAGTTCGAGTATGTCTGAATTTGTACTGGCCGCGCTGTGCTTAGCCTGATTTTCAGACGGTACGAGGTCCGAGGTCGTCCGCTCAATAGACTCTTCCACGGTTTTTTTGAACTTTTGATATATACGTATAACAGCAAAACCGTCGATACTGCTGAAAAGAGCACCTCGAAGTTAGTCAAAATCCCAAATTTGAGAGTTATATCTTGAATAGGAGCAAAGATACAGGCCCGCAAACTCGGAAAATTTCAGGGAATTTTACAGATGTTTGAAAATTTCGATTGGGGGGCATAAAACTTGCCCCCAAAAATTTTCATCCAAACGTCTGTAAACTTTTCCGAGTTTGCGGGCCTGTATCTTTGCTCCTATTCAAGATATTACTCTCAAATTTGGGATTTTGACTAACTTCGAGGTGCTGACTATTTTCAGCAGTATCGACGGTTTTGCTATTATACGTATATATCAAAAGTAAAAAAAAAACGTGGAAGGGTCTATTTGGAAGCAAGCGGATAGACGACTCGTACCGTCTGAAAGTCAGGCTACGCTGTGCTGAGTTATCGTAGCTATTGCATTTAATAAACAGTATTTAAAAACCTACAAGGGAAACAAGGCCTTTATGAGATTTTAATTTAGATCTCCTCAGTTAATTTCTCAAAACCATGAACTTCTACTTTTTTCTACCTGATATCGACCCTACTCGCATTACTGATAGGTCTACCTATTTATGCAAGTACATTTACCGATAATGGTATCAGTGGCAATCTTGTAACTAAAATCGCTGATCATTTGCCACAATTTTTAATCATTTTAAAAACAATTATCTAAATTACCATAAATATGACTATATATAATTTTGACGAGAAGATTTTTGTTGATATTTTTTGTCTGTTTGATTGGTCAATTTTGAGTAATGACGATATGTATACAAATGATACGTCCATGTCCAGTGCAAGAATTAAGCTATCTAAACAATAAACTAGTATACCTAATAGGTAGTGAATGCTGCTCCGGTCAGTTAAGGAAGTGTAAGAGAACCTACAGTAGCACTTTGGCAGGAAAAATTGATTACTGGGTGATAAAAATGCCAAGGTGTTAGATGAATATATTTTGTAGTTTTGGGGCTGTCGTGCGACTGAATCCTGTTTGAGATGTGGTGTGTAACTCAAAAGTTGTCGCGATTTATTTTCATTTTGTCCCGACATATCAACGATCTCCCGGTAAATTCGCTGAGCCTACCAATTCCCAACATTTTCTTAAGATTCCCGGCACAACAAACTGCTGTTCTCCCCGGTGCGGCGAAGTTTAAACACCGGAAATCAACTGTAATTGAGAATGTAATTGTAAATGCTAATTGTATTTTGAACCGGTTACTTGACTTTATCGAAGCCAATAGAAGAAAATTATTTGCTGCTCACCATCTTGATAACAGGAGAGATCTTGCTCTTTGGAAACTGATAGTTCACACAGAGTTAGAAAGAGTTCGCCTACACGTCTACACTTCAACAAATTCATGATTACACAAAGATTGCGTACACAGCGTACACAGAAATGCATTAAAGAGTTAGCTCAAACAATGCAGATTCCACCTCGTGTAATGTCGCGTGACGATCAGATGCCTGCAAGCAGTGTGGTAAAAAAAAGACAATAGAAGTGATGCATTGTGGTAAAAAAAAGAAATCGAGATTTGGACCCGCTTTAATACAGACTAGTATACCTAACAGGTAGTGAATGCTGCTCCGCTCAGTTAAGGAAGTATATTAGTAGAGAACCTACAGTAGCACTTTGGCAGGAAAAATAGATTACTGGGTGATAAAAATGCCAAGGTGTTAGATGAATATATTTTGTAGTTTTGGGGCTATCGGCGTGATCTCAAATGTTGTCGCGGTTTATTTTCATTTTGTCCCGACATATCAACGATCTCCCGGTAAATTCCCTGAGCCTACCCATTCCCGACATTTTCGAACTGCTGTTCTCCCCGGTGAAGTTTAAACACAGGAAATCAACTGTAATTGAGAATGTAATTGTAAATGCTAATTGTATTTTGAACCGGCTGCTCGACCGCAGTTTATCGAAGCCAATGGAAGAAAATTATTTGCTGCTCATCATCTTGATAACAGGAGAGATCTTGCTCTTTGGAAACTGATAGTTCACACAGAGTTAGAAAGAATTCGCCTACACGTCTACAATTCAACAAATTCATGATTACACAAGGATTACATACACAGAAATGCATTAGTAGTTAGCTCAAACAATGCAGATTCCACCTCGTGTAATGTCAGGTAACGATCAGATCCGTGCAAAGCAGTGTGGTAAAAAAAGACAATAGAAGTGATGCATTGTGGTAAAAAAAAAGAATCGAGATTTGGACCCACTTACAGATTAGAACTGCTGCCTTGCTCGCTCGCTTCAGGCTCGCTCGCTGCGGCAGCAATTAATTTAACGTTGAAACCACAAAGGAAATCACCATGATCTTGACCTCAAACATTTGTATAAAACAAATTGGAATAAGGTCCGGTTGTAGGCATGTCCCGATTGTGCTCGGCAACTTTTGGCGTTTGGAGAAACTTTTTCAGTTCTAGCCGAACTTCGAGCAACGTTTGCCTTTCTGAGCAACTTTTGACCAAATTACATGTTTGCAGCAAATCAAGCACGCAAAAGTGAACAATTTGATAGAAAACTTCAATTTCTGCGAATTTCTTGATGTTTATCAAATGAACCATTAGAAGTTTTGTTCCGTTAACGAGTTTTCTAAAAATACGCCCATATTTGCGAGCGACTTTTAAAAATGCAGTGGAAGCTTTTTATAGTTTTGTTCAAATTTCAATCAATTTATCTTATCTTAACCAATATTAGCAATTATTAAGAAGGAATAAAGCTTATAATTAACGTTTGTGTGAAAATATCGTGAAATTTAGGTAGCAGATACTGGCAAACTTTCGACATTTAGGTACCAACTTTTGGGATTTTTGGCATTCAAGGGAGAAACTTTTCAGGATTTTACGAGCACAATCGGGACATGCCTATCCGGTTGTCAATGATATAAAACACATTAAAATAAAATACTATAACAATTTTTTTCTTCACGTCGGGCTAGGATAGGTATAAGATTTTTCATTTGGACATATCTTCACCTTCTTTGTCATTCGTCGTGAAAAATTGTGATAGTAATTGTCTGAGAAAATATAAATTGTGACGTCACAATTGATCTCGTCATGATCTTGACGTTTCCTTAAAATATTGTTTTAACTTCCTTTACATGGTGGAATAGATAGATATACTAGAGATGTCTTCAACACTTAAAACCATTTATCGCTACAGCGTAAATTAGCTGAGATGATATATTAAATAGATCATATATTTCTGCCAAAAATCTGCTATCGAAGGGTATATGACGACTGCAAAGCTGATCGGCGGCTGTACCGACGATGTTATTTATTGTACCCTATATTTCGGTTCGACAGAACGAACCTTCTTCAGGGGTTATGACCTTACTTAGCTCATATAACCCCTGAAGAAGGCTAGTTCTGCCGAACCGAAATATAGGATACAATAAATAACATCGTACAGCCGTCCGATCAGCCTTCGTAGATTTGAATCCTTCTGCTGACCCTGATCTCCACAGATCCGGCTACACTTTTGTTTTTAAGGTTACCGGATACCTTCAGGGTGCGTTTCCAGTCTAAATTATGTATCGTCTCGAGGAAACATCGTAGATAAATCATCCATGTATCATTTTAAAGCTTATAAAATTGGCTAAAAGAATACATAAAAAGTTTCGAGTTCTTTGAAAATCTCGAATTTTCCGCCATCCCGTTTCTCCGATCTAGTGAGATCTTTCAGAAGTTCCTTCTCCGAAAATATTTTAAAGTTTAAAAATCTGTTTGATTTGTCGTACTTCAGAGGAATCGTATTACACAACAAATGTCGGGAAATTTCAAAATTCGATTTAGTTCAAAAGTTATCATGCTTTCCGTGAAAAGGCGAAAAATAATCCGAGTAGATATGCGGGAAACGTCGTCAAGAGCTCTCTTTTTAGAATTTCCCAATTCCCCGACACGAGTTTTGCAGCTGAGATATCAATTGACATTTTGTGAAAATTTCGCACAAATCGAATAAACTCCTCTTGAGTGGGAGCTTTTTTAAAACTCTATTTTTATTGAAAATCGAAAGCGAGAAAATAGCACTTCAAAATATATACTCGACTGGGTGTTACTAAAACGAGTAACGCAGTAACGAGTAATGAGTAACGGAGTAACAGGAAAACGAGTAACGACCAAAAATTGCAAAATAAATCCTTCCAAAACATGTATGTTAGACAAATAAATACACGACTTCACCCTACAATGTTTCAGTTGTGGTTATTCATACCTATGAGCTCTTCTAGGGTTGTTTCCGCTGTTTTTTTCGAACCTCTCTTCCTCACCTGGGAAACTCAATCTTTGCCTATGCCTTGGCACATAACTATTCATAATAAGTAAAATCCTTCGACAGCTTGTACCGTTTTCGCTAGGTCAATATCCTCGCTGGAACGAAATAACTTGATCTCAATACTCTATGATCCAACTTACGGTAAATTTAAATCTCTGACAGTTTTTAAGAGACTCATAATATTGGTCTTGAAGTGCCTTCACCCAAAAAAGATGTTCTCCTCGGATGTTTTAAATGCAGCACAGCGAGCCGATGGCTTATAGATTCCAATATCTATTTCTTCGAATTTTACTGGCTTCAGGTCGTCGTACGTGTCGTATTTAAAATCACTGGCCATCTGGGTAAAAAACGCGGTCCTTCGGCTCCGACAATAGCGCCAGTTGAAATATCCCGAGCCTGTTGGAAGGCTTTCGCACGAGTGAAGTTAAATAGAACATTAAACTGCTTACATTTGAGAGATGGGACTCCAAATTAGAGAGAAAGTTCCTCGCGGGTCCTCCGCCATCTTGATTTACTGTATTAAATTATGTAAAGAACAATCTGATTGGTGTGAATTTGACCTTTAACGCATGCGCAGAAATAGTGCTACACGGAATAAAAAAAATTAAAAATTAAAAAAACAAGAGCCCATCTGGGCTTTCACTAGGGCCACATGAGATTGAAGATGAAATACACTTTCATTTGAAACCCTCTTAGGATTCGCCAGTGAGAACGTCATAAAAACGTCTGGTCTATTAATTGCTTTTATGACATGACTAGTGTATGATAACGCAGGATTTGAACAACAGAATACTGGAAATGCAAGTGTATAAATGCAATAGCATGTGATATAAAGTGGTAAGCTGTAGTGCTAAGTGTGCACGCCCAACTGGTGCTCTACCAACTGAGCTATCAAGTCAGATGAGAGCAATCGTGGGTATGGGTGCGTTTTATGGGGTCACGGCGATTATATATGTATATGTAGTTATGATAAGAAATCATGTTTGCCGCGTAGCACTAGTAAGTGTAAAGAATGTGATGTAAAGTGGTAGGCTGTAGTGCTAAGTGTGCACGCCCTACGAGGGAAAGAGAAAAAATCTTAACCCAATCAAATAGCACAACTTCACTCAACATGCGATATCTCGATGCGTGAAACACCTTCAGAGTCGCTATAGAAATTATGAATATATTAAGAGGGGTTTTTCTAATTGTCGCGTAATAATTTGAATTCCAATTTTCGCCGTTTGGATTCACACTCTAATTACTATTTTATTAGTCACAAACAAACACAAATAACAAACTCTTGACCAAGAACTGTTTTAGCGTGTTACAAAGTTAGTTTCTTGCTTTTCTTTGTAAATTTAGTCAGCCATTGAACCGCCTGAAATTCAGGTCTAGCCCTGACGACAGCAGTTTTTGTTTTAAATTTTCGCTTTGGATCAACACTCCAATTTAACTTTCAAAAAGCGACACATATCGTAAATTCTTTGATAAAATCCATTTTAGCTCGGTACATACAGGAGTGCATTTTTTTTTTTTAACATATATATTCTTTGTGTTTGCTCCAGGAGCAGGAGCTCATCTATAGGGAGCTTACACAACATTTATTTACAAATTATTTACATACACGATCATTACAAGACTTAAATTGAAACAACACGAAAAGATTAATAGGCTAGAAAATGACAATACAGAAGGCGAGTTGCAAGGACAAATCAGAAAAAACGATTTGACTCCATTAGAAAGATTTGGACTTCCTTAAAAATACATTCATTTTGTGTTAGTGATAGGTTGGAGTCTCCAAACAGTAAAGTTCTTAACTTAAATTTGTCCGTGCAAGTTTGCCAATTACTAATAGTAAGTGAAACAGAGGTAAGGAGTTTGGATCGTTGGGCAGCATACATGGGGCAGTACAAGAAAAAATGCATTGATGTTTCATTGGGAAATCCACAAAAACAACATGAAGGAGATGCAGTTTCTTATAAATAAGTCAAAATTCAATTGCGAGTTTTTCATTCTTAGACGGGTATGCACAATTGAGGCAAATCTAGAAACAGAAAAGTTATACAATGTATTATACTGCAAACATTCAAATGTAGATTTCACAGCAAATTTAAAAGAGGCTAAGGTTGATATGTTACGGATTTTTAAATCTAAGCTGTTCCAAAGCTTAATGGCAGAAGGGAAGAAAGAACGTTTATGTCTCTCAGTTCGACTAGTTGGCAGAGTATAATTTGCTATCAGTGGTGAGCTCCGTTTGCGAGGCAAAAGAATTTAAGTAATGGTCCAGATAAGAACTGTAGTAGAATCCATTGTTCTGCGACAATGAGCCTCCCTCGCATACGATTTTGCTTCTACAGTCCAAACTACATCTCGAAAATAAATTATTTTTTTATGCGCAGAGAAGCCACCATCCAGCCAATCGGATATAGAGTCAGAAAACAAAGGATTTTCAATCGCAAATTTGAGAACTTTCCCCACACATTCTTCGAACTTAAACCATAGTTTGATCAAAAATAAATTCAATCCACATGCATGCGTTAATTCGATGGGTTTCTATTGAATTTATAAGTATCAACCAATGAAATTACGAGAAAGAACAATAGAAAATTAACACCTTTTAACATTCCTTGCCGTAGAGCACTACAGTTCTTATCTGGACCATTACCTGAATGGCTGTTACCACATGGCCGCATTATTACTAAATCAACCAAACACATTTATCAAGTTCTGCGGCCTCGCAAAGGTGAGGGCAAGGGACTACACGTTTTGGGCGGATCGACTGCATATATATTACAATACACACATTAGAATAGATAAGAGAAAATACTTTTTATTGGACAAATACCAATCGTCAACGTTAAACTAAATGCAGCTCAAGTAATAATAATAATAAGAAGAAAAGTATTCATTTCAGGCGACTAAAATATGAAAAGTCCCAAACTGTGAAATGTCAATAGCAAATCCTTAGTCTTGCCGTGCCTTTTTCGGATATAACAAGAGTAATGGATGTTGAAATGACTGGTAGATTTGCAAAACGACTTTGAATGGTAAATGCATCTAATCTGAATAGCTATATAATCAAACTAAAATAAAATATTTAAAACCAGTCATCTCGCTCACTCCCCCCCCCAAAAAAAGAAACGTGATAGGTAAAACTAAAAAGAATATCCGCCGTGACCATTTTGTTCTGCACACGCAGGAAATATGCGACGGTTGTTCATTTAAGCCATCTGTTTCTCTGATTGCAGGTGCTGACGCTTTTTAATGAAACATGTATTTATTTTTTGACAAAAGTTTACTTTGCTGTATGCTTAATTAAAATATATGCGTATTCGCGTACGAATTTTGAACCTTGTAACAAAACATTTTCTTGGCAAAGTACTGCACTCCACTTCTCAACAAAAGTTAATAGTTCAATTGTATGAAAAGCAGAGGCTATTGAGAAGTTTATTTTTTATTAGAACCGTATACTTGAGAAATTCAGGCAAAAATAACTGTACAACTTTGTACATTTCTCAAAAAATACTGCACTCGCAGTCGCGCTTCTAAGGCGCCCCTCTTGTAGAAACCTCCCAAGGTATCGGCGGACTTGGTATACAACGGTAGCCTTAACAGCAAATGTTTGTCAAAATCAGGTTAGGGTGTTGCTATTCTGTTGCTGTGTTTATCTCTGAATTTTCTTAGCTCCAAAAGCAGTCCAAATGAAGGACTAAGGTTGGTTGACCGTATTCCGGAATAACAATACACAGTAGGATCACTACAAATCGCTTGTATCGGTATTTTGAGTCACTGGAATACTAAATATATCCTGAATATCACATGGCAGCAAGCATTTGTAGCTTACAGTACAAACTGTGCCTGAACAAGTGATTTCCTGAGACTGTTCCATCTGACTATTCTTATTCTGAAATGCGGTCAATCGAACGTACGCTACATGCAAGTCTTAGGATCAATAAAACGTAGTCTAAAGGACTCTTTCGTAATCGAGATTTACTGCTGCATTCCCATGCACACTATGTAAAACATCCACAAATACCAGGAAGATTAGGTAAAAGTATAACAATGCGTTATTTGTGAATAAGCTACAAGGTAAGTTTTTATGAATGCTAATGTTGCCTAACTCAATTAGCTCTGCTATTTTTAGGTAACACGTTACATCGTCTATTCTTTAACTGAACATTTGTAATATCTTTTTTTCTTGTTTGTACAAATAAAACATGCTGTTGTTGTATGGGGTTCATGCACAGAAGTCATGGAGCTACAGCAGTAACTTCAAATACAAAATTCAGTAGACTGGTGCAAGGAACATTATTGATTAATTTAAGTTTCTTTAACTGTACACAGTTGTTGCTTTAACAGTACTCTAAGTGACTTTACATATTTACAAACTCCATTATCGGCCCTTTGAGTAGCCGGGGAAAAAGTCATTTAGAATCGCATCGAGGGCGGAATTTATTGTCAATTTGCAGTTCTTTCCTAAATCAGTTCGACAAGCTGGACAGGAATACACTCCTGCTTTAAAGGAGCGATATAAACAACCCTGAAAAAGGAAGAGAGACGAAATGTTAAGAGTTGTCAGCCTAGCGTGGTTTGGTGTATTAAATTTTCGTCAAAAAAGTTAAAACAAATGCCTGACTTTGTGTAACTAGCAAGCAGCCATGGATAGTAGCGGGATGAAGAAGAGCCTGTACGGATTTCATATCTGCGACTTTTCGACGCACTATCGCACGGCGGCCATGTTGGCTTGCAACAATAGATTTGCCACGCGTAGCCTCGTGCTGAGCAGTTTCAGAACGAGTCCACGGGTCTAAAACAGGTTTTTATTCTCCTGGGATTAAACATGCAATAGGTCATTTTGACTATGATGCGCGTGCATTAGAACAACGGCTATCTGTTTTAAATAACAAAAGGCTGGTATTGTTCTACTGATGCGTGCGCAACATCGTCAATCGCCAATATATGTACAAAAGTTTCAGCACGAGAATCACATGCCTGACGAGGTAACTCCACGTCAAATGCACGAGAAGATCGATATCGCCTGACTCGCATTGTCGATCCGATTAGGAGATATTGTAGTTGAGTCTACGAATAGCAGTTTCAGCGGTATTGACCCAAACGCCTCACTTCAATGTAATGAAGCGCTATTCAAACTGTGTATCTAAATTAGTCGTGCTTGTTTAGGAGGGTGTTGGTGTCGTGTAGGAATGATGGTTTCAATGGCGCTTAATTACATTGAAGTGAGGCGTTCGGGTCAATACCGCTGAAACTGCTATTCGTAGACTCAACTACAATATCTCCTATTACTTGAAGATTTAGTACTTTTTGTTGATATTTTGCTAAGTTATAAATAGCGTACGTAGCCTGCATTGGTGATTCTACTATGAATCCTCTCAGCCAATCAGCGTCTGATTTTGCAAACACAACTGGTGCGATTCAGCTGTGCACAATCCTAATTTCAAGCCATGCTTATTGAAAATACCAAGCCTGGGTGCCTACCTTACAGATATTGTGCTGGCATTTGGTTGTTACTGGTTGGTAGACTAGATCTTGACAACATACACAGGCGAAGGTTTCTTCTACTTTCTTGTGAAATTTCTACGGAGAGAAAGGAAAATATTTCGGTTTTTCCGTATCACGTTTACGTAATGATTCGTGTAAGAAGTACGGCACCGAACGGCATTCTGATGGCATGAAAATCGCCTAAAGGTTAGTAAGACGTCTCATTTACTCCAATTTTTCAAAATATCAAAACTACGATTTGCACTGCGGTTCCAAATGTCGTTTATAAAGCAAATCGTATGTTCGGAACCTTATCAATCGTGCCTGTTTCGTAGCTATTGTTTTTGGCTGTTCTAATTGATTGGAAGAGAATTTGTTCAAAAAAGGGGATTGAAACTTTTTACTACTTTATTTCAGAATATAAAGAGCTTATTACACGGAAAGTTGTGTAATACGGCTGGGTATTTTTACGAGTCAGTTTTATTTTTTCGAGCCTGAAAGGCGAGAAAAAATAAAATTGACGAGTAAAAATTCCCAGCCGTATTACACAACTCTTCGTGTAATAAATTGTTTATTATACGACAGCTAACACGAACAAAACATGTTTGTTTTCGCTTACCTTACTGCTCTGTTTGAAGAAAATCTTGAGAGAAGAAATCTCGAGAGAAGAAATCTCTCAGCCCAATGTCGGGGGCGGGCGCGCACTGAAAAGTTTTTTTCGCGCGCTAAAAGCTGATTGGCTGTTACTCAAACAGCCCCATTTCGATTGGCTCGCGCGCTTACAAAACCTTTTAAGTGTTGAATAAACCTGTGCAAACCGGTTTGTGACCCGTGTAATACCGTCTCATATTTGCACTCGTTTTAGCCCGTATTTGCACTCGAAAACGCCAAGTCGTATAATAAAAAGAGCTTATTACACGGAAAGTTGTGTAATACGGCTGGGTATTTTTACGAGTCAGTTTTATTTTTTCGAGCCTGAAAGGCGAGAAAAAATAAAATTGACGAGTAAAAATTCCCAGCCGTATTACACAACTCTTCGTGTAATAAATTGTTTATTATACGACAGCTAACACGAACAAAACATGTTTGTTTTCGCTTACCTTACTGCTCTGTTTGAAGAAAATCTTGAGAGAAGAAATCTCGAGAGAAGAAATCTCTCAGCCTCACGTCGGGGGCGGGCGCGCGCGCACTGAAAAGTTTTTTTCGCGCGCTAAAAGCTGATTGGCTGTTACTCAAACAGCCCCATTTCGATTGGCTCGCGCGCTTACAAAACCTTTTAAGTGTTGAATAAACCTGTGCAAACCGGTTTGCGACCCGTGTAATACCGTCTCATATTTGCACTCGTTTTAGCCCGTATTTGCACTCGAAAACGCCAAGTCGTATAATAAAAAGAGCTTATTACACGGAAAGTTGTGTAATACGGCTGGGTATTTTTACGAGTCAGTTTTATTTTTTCGAGCCTGAAAGGCGAGAAAAAATAAAATTGACGAGTAAAAATTCCCAGCCGTATTACACAACTCTTCGTGTAATAAATTGTTTATTATACGACAGCTAACACGAACAAAACATGTTTGTTTTCGCTTACCTTACTGCTCTGTTTGAAGAAAATCTTGAGAGAAGAAATCTTGAGAGAAGAAATCTCTCAGCCTCACGTCGGGGGCGGGCGCGCACTGAAAAGTTTTTTTCGCGCGCTAAAAGCTGATTGGCTGTTACTCAAACAGCCCCATTTCGATTGGCTCGCGCGCTTACAAAACCTTTTAAGTGTTGAATAAACCTGTGCAAACCGGTTTGCGACCCGTGTAATACCGTCTCATATTTGCACTCGTTTTAGCCCGTATTTGCACTCGAAAACGCCAAGTCGTATAATAAATATAATTATCACCCAACGTTTTCGTAGTCTCAAACACAGACAAATTCCATACGAGAGAGGCTCAATACCGCAGAACAATGGATCAGTTTATCTTTATAAGTCACTGTGGGAAAATGATGCTTACAAACCTGTTTAGGGGTTCATTTAGGGGCGATTGAGTCATGCCACTTACCATATACGTATCGTCGCTTAGTAATTCGTCCCATAGTTTGATGTTATCCTGGTCGGAGTCTATCAATGTTTTCTTCTCAGCCGATATCGTGTGTACTTTCTTCTTTTTGACTGGTGAGCCTCCAGGACTTTTGGATTCTGTGTTTAAAAAACCAAGTTGTTAATTACTATGTTTTGGATTTGCGTTTCTTAGCTTTTCTATTAGCTGTTTTTTTTAAATAGTTATCAGCCAATCAGTTCTAACCTAAAACCAAAAATTGTTTGGTAATAACCAATGTGGGAAATAAAAGAGAACGTAGTTCAAAAAAATGCTGATAACCAAAACTTTCCTGCTAGCAGAGGTATCTCTGTCTTGGTAAAAAGGAAGGCGAGAGAGAGACCTGATAGCAGGGAAAACCAAAACCAAAGTCATTACAGAGCCAATCCGTGGGAGCAGGTAAAAACACAATGAGCCAATCACGAACTGAAGTAATTCAGGATTGATTTTACTTGAACCAATCACGAGACAAAGTAGACGCAATCGTGGCTACGAACATTGATTGCCGGGTTATGCGTATATTACGTAAAATAGATATACGTAAACATGTTGCAGCTTTGGACTTTGTGTAAAGTGATACCTCACGCATGACATTATAGAGTTGATATGCACATTGATTGCCGGGTTATGCGTATATTACGTAAAATAGATATACGTAAACATGTTGCAGCTTTGGACTTTGTGTAAAGTGATACCTCACGCATGACATTATAGAGTTGATATGCACATTGATTGCCGGGTTATGCGTATATTACGTAAAATAGATATACGTAAACATGTTGCAGCTTTGGACTTTGTGTAAAGTGATACCTCACGCATGACATTATAGAGTTGATATGCACATTGATTGCCGGGTTATGCGTATATTACGTAAAATAGATATACGTAAACATGTTGCAGCTTTGGACTTTGTGTAAAGTGATACCTCACGCATGACATTATAGAGTTGATATGCACATTGATTGCCGGGTTATGCGTATATTACGTAAAATAGATATACGTAAACATGTTGCAGCTTTGGACTTTGTGTAAAGTGATACCTCACGCATGACATTATAGAGTTGATATGCACATTGATTGCCGGGTTATGCGTATATTACGTAAAATAGATATACGTAAACATGTTGCAGCTTTGGACTTTGTGTAAAGTGATACCTCACGCATGACATTATAGAGTTGATATGAACATTGATTGCCGGGTTATGCGTATATTACGTAAAATAGATATACGTAAACATGTTGCAGCTTTGGACTTTGTGTAAAGTGATACCTCACGCATGACATTATAGAGTTGATATGAACATTGATTGCCGGGTTATGCGTATATTACGTAAAATAGATATACGTAAACATGTTGCAGCTTTGGACTTTGTGTAAAGTGATACCTCACGCATGACATTATAGAGTTGATATGAACATTGATTGCCGGGTTATGCGTATATTACGTAAAATAGATATACGTAAACATGTTGCAGCTTTGGACTTTGTGTAAAGTGATACCTCACGCATGACATTATAGAGTTGATATGCACATTGATTGCCGGGTTATGCGTATATTACGTAAAATAGATATACGTAAACATGTTGCAGCTTTGGACTTTGTGTAAAGTGATACCTCACGCATGACATTATAGAGTTGATATGCACATTGATTGCCGGGTTATGCGTATATTACGTAAAATAGATATACGTAAACATGTTGCAGCTTTGGACTTTGTGTAAAGTGATACCTCACGCATGACATTATAGAGTTGATATGCACATTGATTGCCGGGTTATGCGTATATTACGTAAAATAGATATACGTAAACATGTTGCAGCTTTGGACTTTGTGTAAAGTGATACCTCACGCATGACATTATAGAGTTGATATGCACATTGATTGCCGGGTTATGCGTATATTACGTAAAATAGATATACGTAAACATGTTGCAGCTTTGGACTTTGTGTAAAGTGATACCTCACGCATGACATTATAGAGTTGATATGCACATTGATTGCCGGGTTATGCGTATATTACGTAAAATAGATATACGTAAACATGTTGCAGCTTTGGACTTTGTGTAAAGTGATACCTCACGCATGACATTATAGAGTTGATATGAACATTGATTGCCGGGTTATGCGTATATTACGTAAAATAGATATACGTAAACATGTTGCAGCTTTGGACTTTGTGTAAAGTGATACCTCACGCATGACATTATAGAGTTGATATGCACATTGATTGCCGGGTTATGCGTATATTACGTAAAATAGATATACGTAAACATGTTGCAGCTTTGGACTTTGTGTAAAGTGATACCTCACGCATGACATTATAGAGTTGATATGCACATTGATTGCCGGGTTATGCGTATATTACGTAAAATAGATATACGTAAACATGTTGCAGCTTTGGACTTTGTGTAAAGTGATACCTCACGCATGACATTATAGAGTTGATATGCACATTGATTGCCGGGTTATGCGTATATTACGTAAAATAGATATACGTAAACATGTTGCAGCTTTGGACTTTGTGTAAAGTGATACCTCACGCATGACATTATAGAGTTGATATGCACATTGATTGCCGGGTTATGCGTATATTACGTAAAATAGATATACGTAAACATGTTGCAGCTTTGGACTTTGTGTAAAGTGATACCTCACGCATGACATTATAGAGTTGATATGCACATTGATTGCCGGGTTATGCGTATATTACGTAAAATAGATATACGTAAACATGTTGCAGCTTTGGACTTTGTGTAAAGTGATACCTCACGCATGACATTATAGAGTTGATATGCACATTGATTGCCGGGTTATGCGTATATTACGTAAAATAGATATACGTAAACATGTTGCAGCTTTGGACTTTGTGTAAAGTGATACCTCACGCATGACATTATAGAGTTGATATGCACATTGATTGCCGGGTTATGCGTATATTACGTAAAATAGATATACGTAAACATGTTGCAGCTTTGGACTTTGTGTAAAGTGATACCTCACGCATGACATTATAGAGTTGATATGCACATTGATTGCCGGGTTATGCGTATATTACGTAAAATAGATATACGTAAACATGTTGCAGCTTTGGACTTTGTGTAAAGTGATACCTCACGCATGACATTATAGAGTTGATATGAACATTGATTGCCGGGTTATGCGTATATTACGTAAAATAGATATACGTAAACATGTTGCAGCTTTGGACTTTGTGTAAAGTGATACCTCACGCATGACATTATAGAGTTGATATGAACATTGATTGCCGGGTTATGCGTATATTACGTAAAATAGATATACGTAAACATGTTGCAGCTTTGGACTTTGTGTAAAGTGATACCTCACGCATGACATTATAGAGTTGATATGAACATTGATTGCCGGGTTATGCGTATATTACGTAAAATAGATATACGTAAACATGTTGCAGCTTTGGACTTTGTGTAAAGTGATACCTCACGCATGACATTATAGAGTTGATATGCACATTTTTCAAAGTCATAATTTTGCATATTATGTGCTCAACTGAAGAACAGCATCGTGACTGACGTATTGCATCATTCAATAAACATTACCTTCTTCTCTCTTTCTTTTTCCTTTCCCTTTGCCCTTTCCGTTTTCTCCGTTTTCTTCTTGCTTCTTAGCTTGAGCTTCTAAGAATCCTTCAGGGTACTGTAAATGATAAAGACACCCCATGGGAAACTATCACCCACCTTTGAAAAGTGGGATAAATCATTTCGCGATCCTTGTACATCTCACGCTTTGTATTAAAAAGCCCGGTCGTGCAGTAGTCCTCATGCATTAAGATGTCACGCTTTTGTTATCACCACGAAGCCTCACTTTGGTGTTGAGAGGAAATGTTGTGCGAAAGTGAGGCTTGGTGGAAATCACGTGACATTATCATGCAATAAGGCCTATTTTACCAATAAATTTTCTTTTCCGTTTTTTTAAACACATAAAAGCTTCCTTCATTTTTATTCGTATACTTGTACCTTCGTTCAAAGGCAACAAGTTCCAAATTAAGAAAATAACGGTGGCGCTGGACTCACCACCATCTCGAGGCCGAGTGACGTAATACGTTTCTTGCCTTCTTTCGTCCAGGGTGCCGGTGTCTGTGATAGAGACCACAGTCAATGTATTTCTCTCATAAGCAAAAGTTAGTACAATATCACATTATAAAACAGCACTTTTAGAAATACTACCATTTGCGAGCTAACTTGAAGCGTCTTTTTTCCGAGTTCGTTTATGTTTGAAACAAGGACGTTTGGCGGCCCAAACAGTTTACTCTTGTAACTGGGACATTCATTTAGAGCACTTGTCAAAAGCCAGTAGTCGTTTATACATTCTACGAGTTTGTAAATATTATGGTTTTTCATCGGAAGGAAACAGAAAGCAATCGGACAACAGTCCTGCCAAGTTGAAAATCTATCAGTCAGCCTGTATAGTGTTCACACTTCGAAGATTAATAAATATGAGATGAGACATTTATGCGACACGATCGGTCATAGTCCACTGTCCGACAACAATCCCTGAATATCTTTCAATGTTCCTATCTTTTGATGCTACCTTCAGCACGCAGTTTTCATTGCCTGGACCCAATGTCTTCACTACTATTAGGACCTTAAGTAATGATTCGCGTAAGAACTAGAGCAGAATCCATTGTTCTGCGGCAATGAACCTGCGGCATAGGATTCTCTCGTGTTGTAGAATATAGGTACACTGGGCGATAGGGATGAATATTCTGAAATAAAGTTTGTAGAAAGTGCTTGTTTCATTCCATTTTAATGAGGAAATCCTTTTCCGACCAATAGGACTTGCCGAACACAAAAACTACGAAACTGGCACGTTTGATAAGGTTCCTCGCATACGATTTCCTTTATAAACGACATATGGAACCAACATGTAAATCATATCATCAAACTTTAATAAAATTAGAGAAAATGATACTCTTGGACGTTTTTTTATGTTTAAACTAACGAAATCAAGAGTTTTAACAATACAAAATTAACACCTCCGTTGGTGCCATCGTTCTTACATGAAACATTACAACTACGACGGCATCTTAGCGTACAAAATGCAATAACTGCACGTGAAAACGCACGTAGTCGTCTACATTTTGACTATGCATTCTGACTACAAAAACAACGTGAAAACTCCACATTTTACGTTCAAAAGCGAATGCAAACATTAAAAGTAAAGCACACCATTTTTTGTTTGGCCTTCATCGGAGAAAACATTTTTCTACGTTCCATCGTCACAGCCGTCAACATCCTGGTTGCTTATTAAGGTCCCTAATACTACTAATAATAATGATGCAACCTTTATACCTCGTCGTCTCGCTTGAACAGGTATCTCCAAACAATGAAACCAGATTTGCCCTTCTCTGACCAATATTTCACAACCTACGAAGTGAAATAAAAAAAAAACACAATGATAATAATAAATATATTGGTTCAATGTACAGTTTCATCACACTCCAATGGACAACATACCTTGTATATGCCGTCATATCTGTTTCCCTCTTGAGGAGCGTACTTAGAATGTTTGGCTAGCTTGCTACTTCGAACCTGCAATGTAATTTCGTTTGAATGTAAAAGAAATGTAGAAAGATTGTAGTTGTTCAGTTACCATGTGGTTCGTACGGCGGCTTCAGTCAACCAAACGACAAGGACTTATACCTGGTACCTATACATAAAATATGAGTGTGCATGTGCTAGTGTGTGTGTGTGTGTGTGTGTGTGTGTGGCTATGTGTGGCAGTTAATGTATGTGTGTATATATGCATATATCAATAGTTATTTAGTTTACAGTTGGTGTGTTGTCGCAGGACTTTTACCGACTCAATAAATGTAGTAGATATAGACTTTCAAAGGGCTTTGACATCAAGAAAGAAAATAGAATTTTCAACTACTAATACTTACAGTACACGAGGACGCTACAAGACGTCATTACGTTTGTCAACCATCAACATTTTAACAAGCAATTTTGTTCATTTTTATTCCTGTAAAAGTACTTTTCAATGACAATCAGATTCAAGGACTATTCAAGACAGTACGAACCATGTGTACCTTTCTCTGAACTGAAGTTGGATTGTTAAAGGCAAAAATAAGTAGAAGCCACTTTAATGTTACGGCGTTCCGTAGCGGTACCGTACACTTTAATCTACACAAAGAAAGCAGCCATCCCACATACATATGGCTCACACTTCAGTATCAGCTTTAGAGTAAAGGAAATAAGGATCGCTTACATGTATGAGCTGCACATATTAGAGTACAGCGGTACGTACAGATGATGTTCCACTGCATGATTATTTTGTATCCTCTCTTTCGTTAATTATTTATAAAACAAATACAGACACCACTCATAAGATACAGAGATGACGTCAAAACGTGATGCGAACATACTTCTTTGTTACTCGTCACATTTCGACACCATCTGTACACTAAAAAGAGGACTGATGCACGGTAAAATAACTTCAGTTTGCATGTTTATTAGCATCAAAAGTACGCATACAGCTATTTCAAAACAGGTTGTCCCCAACAAATGACATTGCCAGACCGAAATGGATTGTGCGAAAGGGATAAACTACAGTGTGATTTGAAAATCGATTCTCAGGAGCCCTTAATATTCGTCCCAAAAACAAACGAATTCACTTCACTTTCAGCTTACAACCACAATCCATTTCGGTCATCGTTTGCCATTTTCTGGGACAACCTTGTTTGAAATAGCTGTATACCAACCCTGTGAACGATATTAACACATAATATCAATGGGAAAATATCTATCAATCCGATGGCTGTGACGTGAAAAACTATTTCCTTATCGAATTTTGTTTTTGGCTCCTATTACTTTTCACTCACCACTCGAACTGGCTTTCCTTCTCTCCAATTCTTAGCTTCAGCACCTTGCTTATCGTCAAGAGGAACAGCACAGTTCCGAGCCAGTGCCCTGTATACACAACATATAGCACAATAAGCAAAACTTGCAGCAACTTTCATAGAAAGGTAACTGATAAGCAATCAGTGACTTCATCGGTGACTTCATCGGTGACTTCAACAGTGACTTTTACCGCCTCCCGGTTAGCTCAGTGGTTAAGCGCCGGTCTGTTGTGCGGGAGGTCGCGGGTTCATACCCCGGCCGGACCAACACTCAGGGTCTTAAAATAACAGAGTAGAAGGTGCTGTCTTTGTGAAACAATTTCGTTCATGAGCTGCAAATGGTTGGACGTTAAATCGTAGGCCCATCAGTGGATGAAGAGCCACCTCGTGGATATGCTACTGATTAAACCGTTATTATTATAACAGGAAGTTCCGGTATAAAAAGGCCACTGACACCTTCAGTTTTCACTCAGCCTTTGTCGAGTGAACATCTCTGCGATGCTCTGATTGAGTGCTCCCTACTGATTCACCTTCAGTTGTCACTCAGCCTTTGTCGAGTGAACATCTCTGCGATGCTCTGATTGAGTGCTCCCTACTGATTCACCTTCAGTTGTCACTCAGCCTTTGTCGAGTGAACATCTCTGCGATGCTCTGATTGAGTGCTCCCTACTGATTCACCTTCAGTTGTCACTCAGCCTTTGTCGAGTGAACATCTCTGCGATGCTCTGATTGAGTGCTCCCTACTGATTCACCTTCAGTTGTCACTCAGCCTTTGTCGAGTGAACATCTCTGCGATGCTCTGATTGAGTGCTCCCTACTGATTCACCTTCAGTTGTCACTCAGCCTTTGTCGAGTGAACATCTCTGCGATGCTCTGATTGAGTGCTCCCTACTGATTCACCTTCAGTTGTCACTCAGCCTTTGTCGAGTGAACATCTCTGTGATGCTCTGATTGAGTGCTCCCTACTGATTCACCTTCAGTTGTCACTCAGCCTTTGTCGAGTGAACATCTCTGTGATGCTCTGATTGAGTGCTCCCTACTGATTCACCTTCAGTTTTCACTCAGCCTTTGTCGAGTGAACATCTCTGCGATGCTCTGATTGAGTGCTCCCTACTGATTCACCTTCAGTTGTCACTCAGCCTTTGTCGAGTGAACATCTCTGTGATGCTCTGATTGAGTGCTCCCTACTGATTCACCTTCAGTTGTCACTCAGCCTTTGTCGAGTGAACATCTCTGCGATGCTCTGATTGAGTGCTCCCTACTGATTCACCTTCAGTTGTCACTCAGCCTTTGTCGAGTGAATTAACATCTCTGTGATGCTCTGATTGAGTGCTCCCTACTGATTCACCTTCAGTTGTCACTCAGCCTTTGTCGAGTGAACATCTCTGTGATGCTCTGATTGAGTGCTCCCTACTGATTCACCTTCAGTTGTCACTCAGCCTTTGTCGAGTGAACATCTCTGTGATGCTCTGATTGATATTAATAACGATACAAAATCTCTTAAGAGATTAACTTTCAAAAAGAAACTTAAACTTAACATTATTAATACATATTAACTCTCCTCTCTCTCTCATCCTCTCTCAAGTATATATTTACTCTATTTTTATAAAGAAATATTTTTTCCAACTACTTGTTTCTTTGTGCCCTTGTTCGCTTTGACCATAAATCTTGTATGTAAAATAATTAGCTGCCTGACTTGTCTAGCCCTATATGGTTATTTCAGGTAGCTAGTACCAGATTTCCAGAATATCTCTTTCTTTCTTATGTTTACTTATGTAAATTTGCTATTTCATGGTACAAATAAAGCGTTGTTGTTGTTGTTGTTGTTGTTGAGTGCTCCCTACTGATTCACCTTCAGTTGTCACTCAGCCTTTGTCGAGTGAACATCTCTGTGATGCTCTGATTGAGTGCTCCCTACTGATTCACCTTCAGTTGTCACTCAGCCTTTGTCGAGTGAACATCTCTGTGATGCTCTGATTGAGTGCTCCCTACTGATTCACCTTCAGTTGTCACTCAGCCTTTGTCGAGTGAACATCTCTGTGATGCTCTGATTGAGTGCTCCCTACTGATTCACCTTCAGTTGTCACTCAGCCTTTGTCGAGTGAACATCTCTGCGATGCTCTGATTGAGTGCTCCCTACTGATTCACCTTCAGTTGTCACTCAGCCTTTGTCGAGTGAATTAACATCTCTGTGATGCTCTGATTGAGTGCTCCCTACTGATTCACCTTCAGTTGTCACTCAGCCTTTGTCGAGTGAACATCTCTGTGATGCTCTGATTGAGTGCTCCCTACTGATTCACCTTCAGTTGTCACTCAGCCTTTGTCGAGTGAACATCTCTGTGATGCTCTGATTGAGTGCTCCCTACTGATTCACCTTCAGTTGTCACTCAGCCTTTGTCGAGTGAATTAACATCTCTGTGATGCTCTGATTGAGTGCTCCCTACTGATTCACCTTCAGTTGTCACTCAGCCTTTGTCGAGTGAACATCTCTGTGATGCTCTGATTGAGTGCTCCCTACTGATTCACCTTCAGTTGTCACTCAGCCTTTGTCGAGTGAACATCTCTGTGATGCTCTGATTGAGTGCTCCCTACTGATTCACCTTCAGTTGTCACTCAGCCTTTGTCGAGTGAACATCTCTGTGATGCTCTGATTGAGTGCTCCCTACTGATTCACCTTCAGTTGTCACTCAGCCTTTGTCGAGTGAACATCTCTGTGATGCTCTGATTGAGTGCTCCCTACTGATTCACCTTCAGTTGTCACTCAGCCTTTGTCGAGTGAACATCTCTGTGATGCTCTGATTGAGTGCTCCCTACTGATTCACCTTCAGTTGTCACTCAGCCTTTGTCGAGTGAACATCTCTGTGATGCTCTGATTGAGTGCTCCCTACTGATTCACCTTCAGTTGTCACTCAGCCT
The DNA here is from genome assembly GCA_030867875.1 of Actinernus sp. WN-2022. Classification (NCBI taxonomy): domain Eukaryota; kingdom Metazoa; phylum Cnidaria; class Anthozoa; order Actiniaria; family Actinernidae; genus Actinernus; species Actinernus sp. WN-2022. Next base: position 11,158,839 of record JAOWCC010000577.1, on the reverse strand, counting down.
TTGTCGAGTGAACATCTCTGTGATGCTCTGATTGAGTGCTCCCTACTGATTCACCTTCAGTTGTCACTCAGCCTTTGTCGAGTGAACATCTCTGTGATGCTCTGATTGAGTGCTCCCTACTGATTCACCTTCAGTTGTCACTCAGCCTTTGTCGAGTGAACATCTCTGTGATGCTCTGATTGAGTGCTCCCTACTGATTCACCTTCAGTTGTCACTCAGCCTTTGTCGAGTGAACATCTCTGTGATGCTCTGATTGAGTGCTCCCTACTGATTCACCTTCAGTTGTCACTCAGCCTTTGTCGAGTGAACATCTCTGTGATGCTCTGATTGAGTGCTCCCTACTGATTCACCTTCAGTTGTCACTCAGCCTTTGTCGAGTGAACATCTCTGTGATGCTCTGATTGAGTGCTCCCTACTGATTCACCTTCAGTTGTCACTCAGCCTTTGTCGAGTGAACATCTCTGTGATGCTCTGATTGAGTGCTCCCTACTGATTGATTATCATGTAAAACTCAATCGAACACAAAAATATGAACTTCATAGTAAGGGCTACAGAATTTGCAAGCAACTCTCAGCCAGTCAGATTGAGACTTAAACGGACGATAATCAAAACCAACCTGTTCATTTTAGTCAGTTTCTGGTCACACGACTGTTCGGCCGTCCTCTTGTTTCCCGACAGATCTCGTCCACCACTCCCAGTGTAAATAAACCCCTCTCCATTGTCCTAAAAATAAATGTTTGTAAGTTTTAAAGTCTCAAATTAAACAGCTGGCCTATAAAAAGGCCATCAATTGGCATGTTAGGATTAGGTTCTTATAGTGGCAAATTATGGTCTAACATTCATATATCATAGGAAATGAAAGCTATAGCCTTATGTGGTGAATGAACTTAATTTAACATCTCCTAATAAATTAGCTTTTTAATCCCCCAAGTATCGGTCAAATATTAACACTTTTAGAGCAATATTGATCATTTAGCTGCTTTATCATAGATTAAGTACTGTTTAAAACACGAACAGCAGTGTTTGATAAAACACGTGCTGTGAGTGTTTTAAACGGCTTCAAAAACGCTTTAAGAATGCAATGAAAGAAGGACGCACATCTCAACGGAATGACATAAAAAAAATATTTTTTAGTAGGTTGAAGTTTTATATAAAGTTTCATCCTAATTAGAAATTTACTGATAAAGGCCTAATATTTGCTGCGAGTTTATTAAACGACTTCAAAAACATTCACATTTAAAGAGGGTAAAGAGAGCTTTTTTTCAGTTATTTTCTTGATACGACTTATTTTGGCCGAGAAAATCCAAGCTAAAAGTTTATGTAAATTTGGATGAAATTTTATCAGGTATAAAATGTCTTCACAGTCCTTGATTTCCTTTGAAGCGGCATTTTGCAATGCTGAAAGCATTGTGTGGCAAAGAACAAGCTTGGCCAAGAAGCCGCACTTGAAGGATTTGGTGTCGTGGTTGACATCGATAAAGTTCAAGACTTGGAAAGCTGACATGACTGACATGACGGCAGACTCTAAATTTTTGACTCCAGCACACAATGTGAAGAAGATGTTTACAAGTTTAATGAATAATGCACGTTTTTATTATTTTACGGCTTTGAGTTTGGTTTAATAATTGGAACTAAACAGTGGCTCGGTAAACAAGTAATGGTAGTTGGATAACTTCATTTTAAAAATATTATCTGTGTATCTCGGTAGTCTGCTGATATTAGTAAATTTAGGGCAAAATTTATTATCTAGGTACCTTATGTTCCTTGTACTTTTTGCTATCTTTGGGTCTTTATCAGTGAATTCTTAATTAGGATTCTGAAACTTTACATTAAATTTCATGTTCATTAGTATTCTTTATATAAAACGTTCATCCTAATTAGCAATTCAATGAGAAAGCTGAAACATCAATAGAAATTCCAAGAGTTGCAAGGTGCTTATCCATTGTCTCAATCATTAACCCTGTTTCCCCCTAGGACAGAATTCAAATCCCTCCGCAGGCTTTTTAGAATGATGAGATTTTATCAGTTATAAAGGCGCATGCACGTGACTGATTTGCTTCATCTGATTGGACAAAATGCTCAGTAATTATTCATGAGTTTTTTAAAGTGTCTATAACCCTTAGTCAGCTATCATTTTTTTTGTAAACTAGGAATTAGGTTGAAATTATATTTTTCAAAAGAAAAAATCCGATAAGGTTTTTCCTTCATGATTTTATTGCCATTCAAAATCGTACCTCAGCCCTAAAAATGTGGGCACACAAGGAACCTGGGCCAAGCTGTTCTGTGCCATAGCTTAAGGGACCGCTCTTGTTATCTTCGCCGATTCCGAGAAAGTTTAGAGCTGTTTTCGGAGGTAATAACTAAATAATAATGTCAGATTGCAGTTCAGGCAGTAGTTCTAACTCAGAATGGAACTATATTTGACCTTATGCTACGTCATCAGCCGACTCATCCCAAGACCTTATTATGATTGGGAAACTATCTCACAGGGAGCCAAAATGATGATTTTCCGCTAATTTTGAGTAGCTGTAAAAAAATACCAATTCAAAGATTGGACGTTTTTTTTTTTGCAAAAAAATGTTCTATGAGGCAAGTACCTTCGAAAAAAAAAAAGGGTGAAAAGGGGTTCTAGGCACTTTAAAAGCTTTGTTTCAGACTAGACTCTGCATTTGATTGACGGTTGGTTAAATGTAATTTTCGGAATGAGACTTGAAACTTCCAGGGTCGCACTTCAATGAAAACGGTAATAAGTAACATATTGAATTAGTCTTACCACATCATCCTCATACCCTCCAGCCAGTACAATGGAGTAAGCACCTTCAGAGTCTCGTCCATGAATGCCACTGACATGTGGGCGGTGAATTCCTGATTCACTAACCTATTACAAATATGTTTATTATTGTATGTACAACTCAATATATTCCTTCTTAGTTTGAAATCACCATACAACTACATAATAATTTCATCCTCAGCCATGATATTTTTAAGCAATTGATCAACCACAGTCTTACCAGACTCGACATGTCTTTCGGGTTACCTGTGGTATTTACTGATAACTTCTACAGGCGATATCAGAAGAATTCATGTTACAAAACAAAATATTGAGAAATAAGATACTTAATGAAGTTTTTTTTTTTGTGATTTGGGGCCTTCTAAAGCAGTTTTTAGGCACAAATTACCGTATTGTTGGCGTGGGAGAGGAAAAACAACAAGGTATAACCAACTCAATCTCTCTCAAATGGTAACCTACCCTCAAATATTCCCCCAAAATTGGTACTTTTCTTCATTGCTCACCAATGATTATTAGCAGTCTTAAAAGGCCACAAGATGCAAAAAATCAACCACACAACTTCTGACATCAAGTATCAAACTTTTATTGCCGGATATCTGTTTTGTAGGAATTCGAAAAGGCCATTCCCACAGGACAAAATTTAATATAATTTATTATATTTTTTTATGTACTCTTCTCAGATCGCTAAGTGTAAATACCACAGGTAACCCAACAGACTAAGTAGTAAATACCACAGATAACCCGATATGCAGTTCACTCAAATGCAGTTTGGGGCATACATTGTTGTACTTCTTTGTTCCAATATGTATTGTTGCCAAGTACTCTATTTTACAAGTTGTCTCACAGAAAATATGGTAGTTCTTTCTTAACCTTCATGCAAGCATATGTTTGGAGAAAATCAAAAAGCAGATTTATGTAGGTTTTTTTAAAGGAAATATCAACAAGCTTTGATTTTATAGGCTGTGTCCTTAAACAAAAAAATAAGAGAAAAAAGTTACAATATTTATATCCTTTCTTTTGATATTTAAAAAATAACAATAGTAATATTATAACAATAAGCAGGCAGCTTTTTCTAATTTGTCTCTCAAGTTTAAATTTAAAAAAAGTTATTTACGGGCTTACAACAGCCAGAACATTTCACCATATTAAATAACTAGCTCGTAAATAACTCTTATATATCAGGGTTCGTACTACTGAGAGATGATGGAATTCCAGGAGTTTTCCAGGGTACAAAAAGAAATTACAGGACCCAGAACTCGGAAATTTCATGGCTTAAGTGGTAAATAAAAAATTGCTTTTAGAGTAAGTGACCTACCTAATATGTCTATAAAATTCCAGGAGTTTTGCAGGAGTATGTGGAAAAAATTGAACTTTCAAGGAGTTTTCCAGGACCCTAGAAGAAACTTTTCAAATTTCAGGTTTTTTCCAGGAATTCCAGGAGTAGTGCGAACCCTGATATATGTAATATAGTACATTTGTATTTTTTTTGACTGTATAATAAAAATATTATTATTAAAAAAATTCTTCTTCATTCTTATTATAATTTATTTTGATGGCATGGCAAAAGGATACCAATTTTGTTAATTACAAAGTTCTGTAAACATTATGAATTATTGTACATATCATCATGGCATATCATCACAATACCTGTACTCGAAACTTCCAAGCTGAACCAACAGGAACTCCAGGGATGGGTCCAAAGTGATTGGGTGGCACTAATGAACAGATTTTAGAACGACCAACACATGCCATTCCCTGAAATCACAAGACAATTTCATCTATTTTGTTTTAATAGTCCCACTCACAGTCCCCTTTGCCATTTTGAATAGTTCACAGATCATGTGTACTGTATGCAATGTCGGCTGACACATCGGCCGCCATGTCGGTCGACCATCGTCTGTTGGTTGGGCGTTGACCACATGTTGACCGCTACTTGGTCGACACTTGACTATTCTGTATGTCGGCCGACATGGTTGATGATGCACAGACAGTCGGCCGATTGATCACCAATCGCGAAAGTAGCAATATTTGCTAGTATTATTTTACGTTGAATACTGGAATTTATATATCCTGTGCTTGAGTAAAATGCTCGAAGACCATACCCTGTCCAACGTCATGTCCCTGTTTATGTTATATGGAGTCCACAGGGGGATGGGTGATTTTACTGCACATTATAACACAACACCTGTTTGTAAAGCAAAACCTATTAGCTCCAAGCCAATGTATATATACCATGTGCTATACAAGGAGCTATATAATAAAGTGCATTTATGCCCCTTCCTATGAGGCCAATTACCCCAAGTGCTGCATTCCTTGAGCTCGTTTGCTGGGTAATATAGTATAACTAACAGACACACATGGTTTGGAGTAATATGGCTATGAGCCAAAGCCCATAGCCGCTTTTAATGCAAAATTGGTATATATTAATACCTTGTTACTTATATGTACAATTATTGATCTAATCAAAGCTTGCCCAGTAAAGGTGAGGGCAAGACAAAAAATGCCAAAAGCATCATAATGACACCACAACAGAAAGGAATGTTCCTACTTAAACTGAATTATATTCAATACAGTATAAAAGATTTCGGTATGAGTCACTGTTTATTGTCGTGAAAATACCATGCAGAATAGTTCAATTATAACTTACCATCTGACCAATGCTCCACCGACATACATGTATGACCGACACCTTACCGATATACCACCAACCCACTATCGGCCGACAGATAAACAGCAGGAGGAAAAAATCGACCAATGTATCGGCCGACAGTCAACCGACCCACGAGCAGCTGTCACCCGACAAGTCAGCCAACTGTCAACCGACCTGTGGCAGACAGTCGCCTGTGGGTCAGTCGACAGTCGGCTGATACGTCTGCCAACCCTCAACCGATGCATCCGCTGACATTGTATACAAAAAAATCAAAATAGGGCTGCTAGGCTTATTCTAAGGCCTGATTATAAAACGAGCTCCAGTCTACTCCTTGACATACTAGATTGGGATAGACTTGATGAACGGAGGGCTAAACGCAAGGCTGTCTTGATGCACAAAATCCAAAATAACTGTGCACCGACCAGTCTCACCGAATTATTCAAAACAGTTGGAAGCAGAACAGACTACAACCTGAGGGGGGCAGATACCAAACTCTGCTTGCCCCTCCCCCAAACTAAGTTTGCGAAAAAGAGCATCTCCTATAATGGAGCAAAGCTCTGGAACCAGCTTCCAGCTGAATTACGCAAGACTAGGTCATTGGTTTCTTTTCAGAACAACATTGCGACTGCCTCTCTCTTAAATTGACTTTTAGACTATTTTTACTATATTTTACTTTACTTTTGTATTTGTTATTATTACTACTATTTTATATATTATTGTTTATACGAGTATATAAGTACATAATTAGATATATAGTATTAAGAATTACTTTTAATTATATACTACGGATGTATTTTTAGCCACAGATTCTATGTAAATCAGCGTTATGCTGTTAGCAATACAGTGAAATAAGTGATTTTAATAATAACAGTACACATGATCCTTGTTCACATAAAGTTGTTATGAAAACAAGATGAAAGGTGACTTGTCCACGAATGAAACAAACAAGGGAATTATCTTTAAAACAAATATAAAAATTCACTGTACAAATGTGTAATATTTCTATCTACAGTGTTTGCCTCGTTTTCATGCAGTTTTATCTCCTTACGTGACAATGGTGGAAGTATAACGAATTGCACTCCAGACCTGTTTCTTGGCCCAACTGGAATACCCCTAGTCACTGTTAACCTCCTCCCATACAGTACTTGGTTATTTTCCTTGTTCTTTTTATTACAAATCACTCTCGTTCTGAATATATTTTGTCCATCAGTCTTACATGTTACCAGTCCCGTGACACTCGTATTTCCATATCAACATTCTTTAGGGCTTAGATGATAGACACATTGAGGTCACGTTACAGAAGAAACGGTGAGAGGAGTACTGTAGTACCCTTCTAATAATTTGCACACATGTTTTGAACCAGCATGTATTCCTTACCTTCCCCCAGTCCCTGTTAGTTGAAGAACTAGCTGATGCCATCTTAGATTTCTTTTTGCTTGCTCTCAACTTCTCGCCAGCATGAATCACCTACATTTGTATAAACACACAAATGGATATTACCATACAACAACTGCATGAAACATTGCTAACAAGAAGCTTTAGAAAATATCACAATTCTCTAAATCTCATTCCACCCACCTCTGAGGCATCAGTCTTGCAAAGTGGACAATACCTGAAAAAAGGGGAAAATGCAGCCAGTGCTTGATATTAATATTTTAGGTTTTAGCTGCCCTTTAAATTTGGGCTGGGCCAATAAATTTTGCTCTTGCAGTTACATGTACATTAATTTCATGCATTGTGGATAAGTCCCTGTCCAGACTCTGAATTTCTGTCAGGACCTGCAAGGCTAATCCATAGATTGAATTGGAATTTAGGGTGTTGGTTTTTGAGGGAGGAAAACTGGAGAAAACCCTTGGAGCAAGGAAAAGATACCAACAAACTCAACTCACGTGGCAAAGCATCCAGGGTTCGAACCTGGGCCACTGAGATGATTGAGTGGCAATGCAAAGTGCTTAACCACTGCACCACCCCTAGAAACAGCATTAAACTGTACATGTATCAGGGCAGTACATGCTTGAGCTAGTTGGGAGAATTTACATTTTAATGATCATGCAAATAAAACAAATGTTTTTCTTTGCTTATATAAAGGAAATAGAAAACATTTTCTGTGTGGATAAAACTGGTTGGTTAGATTTGTTACTAGATAGGGATTTATCCAACAGATAGTGTTCTTCACTCTTTAAACAATGACCTTGTGCTTAAGCTGCTCTCTGATACAGTCAAACCCAAAACTTTTTCACGCACGGAAACAATACTGCTGAAGCGACTCGGCAATTGCTGATAGTCAACAGCAAAACAGCAAACAAAAATATAGTTTTGCCGGTAACCAAAATATTGTTTTCTCAAAAACGATATATATCGCTTTTGTAAGTAAAACGGCAATTGCTGATTTATAATTATATAATTAGTTTGTACATTTGCTGATTAGAGTTATTTCTGTTGTGATGTGTAACAAAAATGCCACTGCCCATACTCAGGGTGTCTCGAAAACAGAGAAGTCCCGCAAGAACTTCTTGCACCGCAATTAAGAACCAGCAAGAAGTTGATAACCGGCTTTTTTGCGGCTCAGCCGCAAGAACACACAAAAAGGAAAGAAGTGGATAATCTGCATTAAATAATGCAAAACATTTCAAGGTAATGCAAGAACTTTGAGACGCGAGTACAATGCATGCAGGTTCATGGTTTGTTTACAAAAGTGTGCACGGCAAATTTATTTAGAAAGACTTTCGGTAATATTTTTGATTAACTTATTTTCAAAGACATTGAAATGTTTTTAACAATTTGGGACTTTCATTTATGGTAGTGATATTGTTTCTTTTGTTTTGCCAGGTTTCCTTGGTTTTGCAGTTCGACCAGACTTTTTGATTTGAACGTTTATTGTTGAGTCGATCGCAATAATATGCAAATTACCACTTCTTGTTGACCTTCAAAGTTTTGGGAAGACTATTCAATGATTAAAGCGCATTTAATTCAAAAGGATTCCACTTTCCCAGTATAAGGTTTCTGGTAAGAGTATAGTTTTGCACGTCTTCCATTACAAACTTGGCTTCAAAACTCTATTCACATTCTCAGAAAGTGCAGCGATCAAAAATCAGACTGACACGTTCACACCTGACTGATTGCACGTGGAGAAATTCAGACTCCAACTTGAGATTTTAATTTCGAAAATATGCCCAGCAACAACTTTCTAAGTTTCAGGAAAATTCATAATAGTTTCAAACATGAAAAGGCCAATCTGTGTCGATGTGGATACCACTCGTATGCTCTTGGACGGGTCTGAATAAAAAGTGCATGTTTCACTCCTATCTGTCAATCCATCAAGCAAGTAACAACAACCAGTAGAGAAGTGAGTGTGAAAACAACTAACCAATAGGAAAGTGCTATGGTAATATGTTAATCAGTCTAGGAAGGAGAATGTTTTGCTTCTCGAAATCGCCTCAAATGTGTTTCAGAAAGCAATTCTTTCGAACGTTCGTCGATGTATTAATACGTGAAATCTGTGATGCGTGGATTGACTGTTTTTTTTAAAGCTGTTTGTTTGATCTCGGCTTTAGTGTTTTCCCAATGTTTCCTACCCGTGTTTACTGTAGCTCGCGTTTTCTCAGTTCCGGTGTTTATTCTGAAGCTGTGAAGATGTCGATCATCTGTAAATAATGTAACATAATCAGCTGATACTTCAACGTAAAAGACCAGGGGTGCTTTCCATTCCAGCAAAAAAAAAAAAACGAACATTCCGGTCAGAAATCAAATGGAACAGTAAAATTTCCGGTCCTCTTTTTCTGAAAATTCTGGTTCGACCAAAATTTTTTGTTCCATTCGAAATTCCCGGTTTAGATTTGCCATGATGTGCCAGTTTTGAGAATTTAAATGGTGCATGGCTACTAATAACCGGGTGGTCTCTACGAATGGAACACATATTTTTCTGACTGATTTTTCTAATTCGAAAAATCCTGTTCCATTCGACATTTGAAATTTTCGAACCTAACTAACCAGTCGTTTTGGTTGAATGGAAAGCGCCCCAGTGTTTCTTGAACTAGGGTTTCTTAAAAAGTTAACTGTGATCAAATCCTGGCAGTTTAGCTGAATATTTTCATTCTGGGTCTGGGAACGGATTAGCAATGAATTTCTTAATTACAAGATGTGGCTCATTTTCATAGAAAGATTTAACTCAAAAAAATTGAAAAGGCTGCAGCCAGAGGTGAGAAGCTTTAGCCAAAATGAAATTGAAATTACTCCACGGCTTATATGCGGTTTCCCTGCTAGCAGAGGTCTCTCTCTGCCTTGATAAAATGGAAAGCGAATTTTTACCAACTGAAGACACTTTAATAGCAGGGAATTCAGGAATTCGCGGTCAGATGAGTGGCAGGCTTATACTTTCACATCATAATTAACACGCGGAATCCAATTAAGGTACTGATTGTGAACAACGAAAAACTTGTTGACTAGCAGTGCATGGCCTGTCACCAGAATTAAATATGTCTGTACATTCTAAACAGCAAATTGCTGTGCAGCAATTGCTGTTTCAGTAACAGCAAAACGACATATCGTTTTTGGGAAACAGCAATATCGTTTTTGAGAAACAGCAATATTGTTTTTGCCAACAGCAATATCGCTAAATGTTAACCACTGAGCAGCAATATTGTGAAAAAGTTTTGGGCTTGACTGTAGTAACTGTAATGTGAACTTGCTTTTGGGGAGCATGATGGATTGCAAATAGTCCAAATTCATATTCGAGAATTACCACTGAATGTGATTACTACAGACACATGTACACAGGCCTTGTTCTTAAAGTTAAACATTCATAAATACCAGCAAGAAGGTGGGCTATTCACAACACTGCATATTGTTATTGTTTCGCATTTTGCCCCTTCTCGCTGGTATTTATGAATATTTAACTTACCATAATTTCTGGCCTTTTACCCACACAGCGTATTACCTGCACCCGCTGATTTTAGAGTCTCAAAGAAAAATATATTAACAGATTACCCACACCTCTAAGTGTAAATTTAGGTAACAATGCTGGTACCTCATACAGTATTGTGCAAAAGTCATGCAAACGTATTTCGACGAATTTCGCTCTTTGTTCTTACGAATGTCGCTGAAATTTCGTCGAAATTTCGGGCAACTTTTCGTTCGAAATTTCGACGAAGAATCGATCAGATACACGGAAATTTTAATGCCAAGGCGAAATATCGCCAACCTGCGAGCGACATTTCGACGATATTTCGTTTATTGTCAAACGAAAATTTGGACCAGGTTATCGAAATATCGTGATCCGAAATATCGTGATCCGAAATTTCTTCGTGTCAATTGCACAGTTTTGTATTTTAACCTTTCTTTCACCAGGATTAACGCGTGACAAATTCGAATTCATGACAAACAGTTTTACAAACGTACAGTAAGATGGTTTTGGTAAATACTCTGCGTACCAGAGGCGTCAAAAAGTCAAGATTCTTGTATAATAAAAGTCCCCGTCAATCGTGAACTGTCAGCCAGACGCGTGTCTCATTTCTGACACAAATACCGCGGGAGCGTAATTAATTTCCATTTACGCGAACTGACTGATCTGATCCGATGCATTAAAGCTCTTTTAATTTAAAAGGAATTGCACTTTCCCAGTAGAAGTTTTCTGGTAAGAGTATAGAAGTTTTTGCACGTCTTTCAATATGACAAACGTTGCTTCAAAACTCTGTTGATGTTCAGTAAAATATCAGACTGACACGTTCAAGCCTGACTGATTGCACGTGGGAATTCAGAAGGATTTTAATACGCAAACATTTACAATGATTTCTGCCGAAACCTTTTAATACTAGTAACAAGACAAGGATCTACTGTAAATGTGAAACTACACTGAAGCAAAAGTTTATTTGGTGTTATGCTTTGCGCTCAGTTACAGCAGTGAGTCAGCTTTAAAGCGGGCCACGCACCGCCGGGAACTAAGCGAGCAGCCGTTGTTTTGTTTATTTTACGGCTCACGATATTTTGATAACTGCATGGTCCGAATTTACTTGAAAACTTTATGCAACGACTTTTACAAAGATCTGGAAGGCTGAAGGATCTGAATATTATTGTGGATATACGGATAACGTTTACAACATTGAACACTTCCGAAGTTGGGACGTGCGCGCAATTTATAGTAACGCATTCCTTTCGTTTATTACCCTTCCGGCCTTCGATTCAAACCGGGTTCAAAGCATCGGATTTCTATTCTTAGCGGAGCCATTCTTAGCCTGATTATACTGACTGAACTGAAGTAAACTCTACAGTTATCCTACTGTACCGTTCGAAAGTGAGCCGTAATTAGTTGAGTTAGTCAAAGTCCGAATAGAGTTTACACTCAGGTTGGTCGAATTGACCGAGTGAGCCGGAAAAGGTAACTTGATCTTTGACGGGCAAGGATCAAAATTTCGAAGGATCGAAATTTCGAAGGATCGACATTTCGAAGAAGCGAAGTTTTGTGCGAATATTCGCAGAGTATCAAACGAAATTTCGCACAATATTTCGTAGAGTGCAGCGAATTTTCATGCCAACATGTCGCAGAGCACTGCGAAATGTCGCACAGATTCAACAAAGGGCTTAACGAATTTTCGTCGAAATATCGCCGAAATTTTGGATCGTGAAAATTTTCGTTCATTTTCGCCGTAAAGCCCCGAAAAGCCCCGAAATTCGCCGAAAGGTGTTTGCAAGACTTTTGCACAATACTGTAGTAGGTTTTAATTGTTGTCTTAATTAGTAGACATAGGAACATCAACATGTTGATAAATAGAAGTCGTAAATTTATTTGTATACAGTGCAATTTCACAGCAATTTAGAAACTAATCGACTTACCTCTGCATTTATTTAGAGTTCGACTCAAAGCATTTCCGGCATCAGGCAAAATTGTTCAGACACGTACGAAATGAATATAAAAGAAAAACTTTCAAAACACTTGATTCGGAAATTATCTCAATTTCCAAACGAAAATTTGTCTTTTGGAAATGTTTGGTGCATGTATCACAAAGCAAAACAAACACTGCCGACTAATTGATTATTCAAATCAGTTCATGAAAAAATTCATGCTTCGGTGTCATGCAATTCGAGAGACTCGAACCTCCTCACCTTTGAAAATGGATTCCACTTTAACAAAAAGAATTATCCAGAATATTTTCTTTGGTGGACCTTTTCCATTTTCACAAATAAGTTGAGAAGCTGTGTGGTGAATAAGCCACACTTTATACGCTACCGCAAAGTTCACAGAGCGTGACACTCCAGTGTTGTTGTGTCAAAAACCAGACAATGTCGAGAGAATTCACATGTCAACTCGAAGAATGGGATCTTTTGATAAGCTGGCTTCTTGAAAACATAAGCATTGATTTCAAGCTAAAATCCTGAAGGATTAACGGTCAAGTGTGAAACTACATCGTACAGAAGGTATATAAAGTTTATCAGATGAAATAAGGCACCAAACTAGCGGGATGGTGTTTATACACATAATTATGTAGTAACGCAATTCTTGTTTCTCGTTACAGAACTGATTTCCTCAGTGTTTGTTAGATCAGAAACGGTTTCAGTTAATATATCTTTTGGTTTCATACAAAGCTGAGAAAATTTGAAACAAATAAACACTGACACTAATGACAATCATTGTTATTTTCTATGGCAAAAAAATTGTCAGCGGCTTTTCAGTTTGGCAACAATTTTTTCAAGAGACAACAGCGAAAGAGACAAAATTTTCACCAGCCAAAGGCGATCGCTGTGTGCCACCACAAATAAGGGGCGAAATGCGATCGCCATAACCTTGTGTGACAAAGTTTTAGTCTTTAGAATTTAACACATTACCCACACCACCCTATAGCCTATTACCCGCAGCAGCCATGGTTTGGTGAAAAAATAACAGATAACCTGTAGGTAATTAAGGCCGGAAATTACGATTAGAACGAGCGAGGCTAATCCTGTATGTACATGCATCGAGTCATCGCATTCAGTACTATTCAGCCCTTACCAATCATCATCTTCTGGAATCGTCTCTAGTGGAGGATCAAGACAATAAGTGTGATATGCCAAGTCACATTCGTCACATAATAACTGCTTCCCTGGGTTTTCTTTACCTCCACACTGACAATTAATGAACAAAAAAGATTGAGATATTACACTTTCCCTTTTCACTTGGCTTGGGAATGTGCCATGTTTGTGTTTTGTGTTTAGCAGATTTTTAAGCAGTTCACATAAAATAATTATATTACTAGAAGTAATCATAGATTATCAAAGTGAAATATTGGTAGTAATTATATATATTCCCAGTACCGTACAATCTTGTCTTGATATTCCTGTGGTAACCAAAAAGACTGAAACTGATTGGCTGTGCTATATTGCACAACTTGAAAACACACAGTCATGCATTGTTACACTGAGCATTTCATGAAATAAATTAACACTAACCTATTAGTGCAAACAGTCCCCCTGAACGGTACATTTACGATAATTTGTTCCCCTAAAGGAGCGCCAAGCACGGCCAATCAGTTTACAAACAAAACCACAGAGTTCTCATACACGTACTGCTCACCAGTTCTTGTTGAGAAATAAAATACTTAAATAAATTGTAATAATTATATTAACATACCGCCATCCATAACCACATTTTGCAAACACCCCATAGCAAAATCCTTATTTGCTCAATATGTCAAAATTTCACCACAGGCAGCCCAAGCTAATGATTTTTACAAGGAATGTTGGGAATTTTTAGAAAAATCTGAATCTGTAATACATCACCTGTGATCATAATAACTGTGTGCCAAAGAAAATAGTTATGATACAGTACATTTGTACTTATCCATGTAGAATGTGTGGCCATGTATAATGCACATGTGAAATCACAGGTAGCCCAAACTAGTGATTTTTACAAGGAATGTATGGGAATTTTTAGAAAAATCTGAAACTGTACTAAAATGGTCAATAAAGTCATGAAATCTTACCTGTGCATGTGTTGAGAAGTTAATAATTTATTGTTTCTCATCATCAAAGATTCATTTATTTTTTGTTTGAGGCAATTCTTGAATTATTTTACCCTCCCATATAATAATTCTAGAATTGCCTCAAACAAAAAATATACACATCTGTGATGAAGAGGAACAACTAATCAACATACAGGTAAGATTTCATGACTTTATTGTCCATTTTAGTATAAGAATAACCTATTTGTTAAAATAATGGGTCATGTGAAGCATTCCACCAATCGTGTGCAAGAGAAAACATTAATACACATTTTATACCTCATGGCAGGCACAGTGCTTGCATTTCTTATCCTTATCATCTTTACAATATCTACAGTCAGGTTTGTTTTGACCTGGTGGTTGAGAAATGTAAAATTCATTTTAGTATAATGCTACTTTAATTGAAGGGCTGTATGCAAAAAGGGCGTAAGTGATTCTTGATCACATTCTAAATTCTCCCTTGAAAACAAAGAAATTGAAGGAGAATTTAGAATGTGATCAAGAGTCACTTACGCCCTTCAATTAATGCAGTCCCTCCTCTCCATGAAACATACATTTTGTATAATTAGGTAGAGGATATATATTACATGGTGGTGTGAAAATCCTTGAGTGTCAAAACCTTTCACGAGTGCAGCAAACTAGTGAAATATTTTGCACTTGAGGATAAACTTCATACCTTCAAACCACCACATTATTTTGTTATATGGACAATTAAACTGTTCTTAGAACTCTTCTCTACTCGTTTACTTACTGTACAAGCTTCTTTGTGATCTTTTGAAGCTCTTCCAGGAGAATTTTTTCATTGCAGTCGGGAAAATCCTTAAATAGTATCGTATATTTGCTTTTCCCTCAGAATTTATTTATTTTCTTGCTGCTCATATTCGTATAATCATACAGACACTGAAGTGATAGAAAAAACTATCTAAAAATTGTTGGTTGCTTATATTATGTTTATTTTACATTAAAAAAAATGTAGACTGAAATTGTTTAATTGCTGTATAACTTGCTGTAACCTACCTCGTTTAGCATTCGCTACTGCATGCAGATATAAATTCACAAATAAAGAAGCCTTAGCCATGTTTTATACTATTGTAAAACACGATGGGCATTTGAGAACATGAGAGAAAAGTTAACGCACAAGCCGAAGGCGCGTGCTTTCAACATTACTCTAGTGTTCTCAAATGACCAGAGTGTTTTATGATAGTATAAAACATGGATTTAAGGCTTCTTTATCTGATTTATAATATAGATTTACACGTGCACCGAAAGGAAACCGCCAGTTGAAAACAATAAAACACGGCAAACCATGTTACATGTATATATTTTTAGCCAATCAGAGCGTGCATACTATCGTATCTATATTATAATATTGTATATAATATTATACCATAATTTAAAATACAATATGTGACCCTCCATGCGAAAACCCGGCTTAAGTAAATCAGCGAGATGTCAGTTTTCCATTTTAATGCATTTTTGACCGTTGGGAATGCATTTCATAACATTCCCAGTGCGTTACCAACGAGTTCATAAAACGTTCTAAAACATTACAATGAATCTGTACTCCATTCCAAATCATTTCAAAACCGTTGGCATTTATTCGATAAGCGTTGTAAAACATTTGGCAACCATTTCAAATCATTTTCAAATCGTTGCCGTTTATTCGGTAAGCGTTGTGGAACATTTGGCAAGCATTCCAAATCATTACCAAATCGTTGCCATTCATTCGATAAGCGTTGTAAATCATTTGTCAACCGTTCCAAATCATTTCCAAATCGTTGGCGTTCATTTTTCGTACTTGTACGACATTAAATTTGGCAACGTACGTACACCACTGGCACTCATTCGGCAATCGTTTTGATAAGATAATCGAACTGGCAAGCAATCCAGAATTAAGCATTCATATCACAAAAGGGCAATGTAGAAACTTCTCTGATATTCTTATACAGTCAAGTAATACTGACATGTCGACTTTTCACGGCGTAATTACAACCATTTGCAAGCTACCGTTAAGCGTGAACCTTTTTCCGCGTTCGTTTAAGTGTCTGGCGGCACAAACCGCGATAATGACAACCTTTGACATGTCCCGCCTTCACGATTCAGGTTTGGAAACTTTTCAGCTAGATTTTCCTTCGCGCTACGTGCTAAATCATATAAATGTCGGTTAAAGTTAAAGTTTTGGACGCTCAGAATTAGAGAGGTGCAAGACAACAACTGTCTCTTGGCATAATCTGAGTTGCACGACGGTAGAAGACATATCAAAGGTTTTAAACATCAAGGTTGAAACTAATTAGTTTGCCGACGAATTGCAAAGGTTTGGGACGCCAGACGTCTAGTTTCAAACATAAACGAACGCGGAAAAAGGTTCACACTTTATAACGGTAGCTTGCAAATGGTAGTAGGACTATTTTGTAGTAATAAAGTTAACTTTGCTTCAAACACTGGCGTTTTGTTCGTTCTCCTTGTCTTCGTCTCGTTTATGATTGACATATGGCGTGTAATTAGCATACCGTAAAAGACCGCCTATAAGCCGCAGGGTTTTTCCAGTTTCATTTGGACTAAGAGTGTTTTTTTCCTCCCTAAAGTCTGTGTGCGGCTTGTACGCGGGCTCTTTCAGATCGCAGTTCGCGTGAGATATCCAAAAATGAGCCCTGATAAACTTCTTTATGTTGTTTTCTTCTCGTAACATTCCTTAATCCAGTTTGTGTTTAATTAATATTGTGCTTCCGTTAAAGGTCACATTTTGTGAAGTTTGATTGGTTCGAGTCTCGTTCTTTAATGTGCTTATTGAAAGACTAAAATTCAACGAATCCTGGAGAAATATTCAGATCCAGAATACTTTGGGTATAAAGCTATAAAAGAAGTTGTTTGTGCAATCTCACGAGTCACGGCATGCGGCACGTGGCAAATTATAATATTGTCAACAAATCCAAAACTTCACATCTGAGAGATTTGAGAGACTCCAGCACTTTTTGCAGAACATGCAAACTGTTCACGAAGTAAAATCAAAATCATCCAGAACATTTAATTTTTCTATAGCGAATTTTCAAACCGGCAAACACTACGCAAAGCTAATCGGATATTCAAATCAGTACGCGGAAAACTTCACACATTATGCACCGCGGCAATTTGAAAGACGTGACTTCAGCACCTTTGAAAACGGATTTAAATTAATAGAAAGAACTCGAGTATTTTATTTAGTAAACATTGCAAATCGCTGTCTCCTGTAACTATGCTGGCATTCAAGGCGTCACTAGGTGTTCACCTTGGCTTTGTCCCTCGAGGTATTTTTTCAAGTCACACAAAACTATAAACATTTTCTCGCTGCGGCGTGTAGCTTTGATCAGAAATCAACAACGGTAAGAAATTTTGACAGATAGTTGAACTGTGATGAGAAATGATTGGCCAAGAGGCGGGGATTTAGATTCACGCACGACAGACGGCTCGATTTTTTGAAGTCCTATTTTCTACGCTTTCGATTTTCAACCAAAATAGAGTTTTTAAAAAGCTCTTACTCAAGAGGAATTTATTCGATGTGTGTGAAATTTTCACAAAATGTCAATTGATATCTCAGCTGCAAACGGTGTCGGGAAATTGGGAAATTCTAAAAAGAGAGCTCTTGACGGCGTTTCCCGCATATCTACTCGAATTATGTTTTCGCCATTTGAGCATGATAACTTTTGAACTAAGCTTCCCCGACACGGTTTTGTAATATGATTCCACTGAAATGCGACAAAGCAAACAGATTTTAAAGCTTCTGAAAGCCATCTCACTAGATCGGAGAAACGGGTGGCGGATAATTCGAGATTTTCAAAGAACTCACAACGTTTTATTTATTCTTGTAGCCAATTTTATAAGCTTTAAAATGATATACGGATGATTTATCTACGTTTCCTCGAGGCGCTACGTAATTTAGACTGGAATCGTTTTGAAAAGGTCACAACACGATGTCAAAATTTAACGTTTTATCGGATCGTTGTGAAAAGTTGACAAAGCGTTCTCATACATTACAAATGCATTTCAATGTTCTATCAGATCGTTGTGAAACGTTGACAAAGCGTTCTCAAACATTACAAATGCGTTTCAATGTTTTATCGGATCGTTGTGGAAAGTTGACAAAGCATTCTCAAACATTACGAATGCGTTACAATGTTCTATCAGATCGTTGTGAAACGTTGACAAAGCGTTCCAGAACTTTAGGAAAGCATTTCAACGTTATTTCAGATCGTTGTGAAAAGTTGACAACGCGTTGAGAAGCATTTCCGATGCATTGCAATGCATTGAGAATGCATTGAGAATGCGTTGAAATCCATTCAAACGCCAGTTTCGTTAAGCCGGGTTTTCGCATGGAGGGTCACATATGTAGCAATAAAGTTTGTTGTTATTTCAACAGACAAATAAATAATAATAATAATTATTAACATAGTCTCTGTATTATGAAAATAACATACATATGTAAGTAACCAAGTATCTTGGACTTACGTTTTACTGAAGGTGTCTCGCCACTTGAATTCACTCGTTGACCACATTCATCTAATTCTATTGAAAAAAATACCAACTGATAATTTATTTGCTAGTACAACATACCCATACATCAAATACCATATATCATATACTGTAAACACCGGCAGATAAGCCGCACTTGCAGATAAGCTGCACCCTGAGTTTTGAAGCTTAAATTTTGGAAAAAAAGTTTTGAAAGGAAAATCAAGATTAGAAATGTGCATCACCAGCTTCCATGCCCTGTCGAACTTTCAATGAGATTACTCCGTAGTTTTACCCACAATGTTAAATCAGAAAGTGTTTAAACTTCATGTCTACTTGCCTACATATACAATAGAACTTTCCATAGCATTTGCTTGATGGTACTTTTTCGTCCAAGGTTGATTGTTAGCTAAATATAGTCCTGAATTTCAAGTAAACAAAAACATGCTCACATGCAGTCGCATTCATCAAAGCTTAGTAACCACACATTTTATTGGAAGAGAGAAAACTGGACACTAGAATGCTGCCACGTGTGAACAGAAATCAAAACATGGATCGCAGTGAGAAGTTTCGGCCTTTTCATCTGCTGTACGTGGCTTAATATTACATATACAAGGACATCTGGAAGTCATCTATCGGGGAGAAACTGATTGTTCATAGAGAAATGGAAAATCAGATCGACAAATTTACTGTTAAAGTACTAAACAGCGGAAAAACAGTTGGTGATCGTCTACCACTGAGTACTCCGGAATAGCATGGTATTTTCTCGCTCGCTGAGGAACTATAACTGTTGAAGTTACTGGGAAACGCTGACACTGCAAAAAACTTTGCGGTGGAATGGAGAGAAAAGCGACTGATCTTTTAACGAAGAAGATTTAACGGAAGGAAGAACAAGTAACAAGTAGAACAAGTACAAGTAGAACAAGTAACAAACAAGAAACAGACAACACAAACAGCTCCTTTAGAAGCCACCAATCTTGCAAAAATGATGATTAGTGCTTCCTTTCTTTTTGTTTTGTGTAGTTTTAATCAGTCTGACCTTATTTTTTTTTAACATTTTTTAAATGGAAATTTATTTAACTTTTATAGATGTTCTCGCAGACCGCACCCCTGATTTTCAACGAAGATTTTGGGTAAAAAGGTATACTATATACCATACCCATACGTATCTCTAGGTCAAATGAAGACAATTCATACCCAGGGGTTTCAAAAAGAATTTAAGTTAAGAAGGTTCAAAAGAAGAAAGTAGATATTTGGCTCATAAAATGTACACACTCCAATACCCCGGCGAAAATATGTTCATGATTTCATGAACCAGCATGAACTATTCATGAAAGTTCATGAACAGTTCTTGATATGTTCTTGACTGGCAATTGTCTCAGTTCATGAACTAAAATTCATGAAATGTTCATTGAACTGTTCATGAATATTTGATGGTCACTGATAAATACCAAATATGTGCATGAACTTATGATGAATTGTTTATGAATGGAACAAAATACAATTTTTCTTGAAAGGTTCACTGAATTATTTCAAGAACATTTCATGAACATTTCAAGAACCTGAGATGGTTCAGAGAGTTCATAATTAATTCATGAAATACAATAATGAATCTCTAATGAACTTTCATGAACTCATTAACTGTTATAATTTCACAAAAATAATAATAAGTTGAAGAACCTTTCATGAACATTTCAAGAATGCTAGAAAGTTCATGAGAGTTCACAAGAAATTCACGAACTGCAACATTAATAACCTCTGATGAACTTTTACGAACCCTATGTTATTCTTGAGACCACATTCAAACTGTAATCAACATAGCAATAGCTTGTTTTCCATGGTCTATTAGCTCCCTGAGCCTAGTTAATAATAATGACACTAACAAATTTAAGACCGCTGTAAGCCAACATTTTATTGAATCAGGAGAATGGTTTTATTTTTTTAATGTTGTTATCATATTACTAGGTATGTCTCCTTTTATCATGGCATTAATATTAACCTAGCTGTTATTATTGTAAATTGTATTTTTAATTTACACTGATGTGATATGGTTACACCGTTTTATCAGTTAATAAAGTAGAACCCGTCTGGCAGACAACATAATCAATGAAACAACAATGCATTCTGTCTTTTCCGGTTCAAATGAGTTCATTCAGCCAAGTTCCCTTGCGAAATGAATTGAAAAGCTACATAATTATCTTATTTGAAGGCAGGATAAACATCACAATAAATACAATGAAATGAGAAATAAAATAAGTTAAATTAAGATAGCAGTCATGTGTGAGAAGGCTGAGGGCTGAGACTAAAATAATATTAAGCATCACAGCATTCTCCTGGTTATTTTAGACTAAGAGTTGACTTACCAATTTGACTGGCTTGTTCAAAAAGGAAATTCCCATCATTTATATAAGTATTTCTGTCTGCCCCTTTGGAAATGTGTATTTCTGCTAAGAAATTCGAACAGAAGAACGTAGGAGAACGTAGGACCTTCGATCTCTGACTCTTACTTTTATGAGTTAAGACTGGAACCAAGTTGACCATATTTGGTTGGCAGAGTTGCCAGGCCTGCAGGGGCGGTTATTCTTTGAAGGGACGTGTGCTTCGAGTTTTACAAGCTCAATGAAAGGTCAATTCCAAGAGTATTTCAAGCACAATATTCTTTAGATGGAATGATAATAATAACCGCTGCAACTGAGAGGCATCACTAGTTCCGGATGGAACGATTTAATGGCGAAATATGTACAGTAGCCGAGTAGGTAAGCTTAAAATGTCTTACTTTTATACTACCACCTGGAAATACGATATATGTGCTTTCACTTTCAGTTTCACGCAATAGTCACTACCTAAAACCACTATTATAGCTTAGAGTTTTCTAGTAATTCAATTTGTTTTAATAGATTATTGCTCACATAGAATATACTTCAAATAACAATGTCAATGTGGTAAAATCCTTCCCGAACATGTCATCAAAAATGGCCGTTATTTTATCTGACATGATCTGACGTTATTTTATCTGGGGGCCCCGTATTCGTTCAGCAAAGTTGGTAAAACTGTTCTTACCACGAAAATATTTCAGTGACGACTTTTGTAGATCTTATAGTTTGGAATAAAGTTTATATTTTGTATACGTGAATCGAAGTTCTAAACCCTGCAGCGTAAACTTTTCAAACCAAGAGATTACTGCTTAACGGCCTACGGGATTCACAGAGCAACAAATCCTACTAAATTGTCAATTTTAAAAGCAATTCTAATCATAATTCCAGATTTGTTGGTTATATTGTTGCAGGTCTTGGAGTTGCAGATCCATTTAAGCTTGCCAAGTCTTTAAATAAACAGTGGAAAATCAAATGCATCAGTATATGCATGATGTAATGACTGAAAAACGGAATCGCTTGTATTTAGAACTAGAAATTATGCTATAAATAATAAACTAAAAGCTGGACTAGCATGAAACACGCATTAACTCTTTATTGATGTTGTTTTTATGTTACTTTATTTATAATTGTTAATCATGGTCAAATCTGCTGTCTGATGTGTTCATGTCCGATTCATGAACTATTAATGAATCTACCAAATCTAATAAATTTTATGAATTACTGCTTCTAAATGTTCATGCCTGATTCATGAACTGTTCACGAATCTAACACAAATCTATTTGAACAGTGTCTGTAAATGTTCATGCCTTATTCATGAAATGTTCATGAATCTAC
Source organism: Actinernus sp. WN-2022 (assembly GCA_030867875.1). NCBI lineage: Eukaryota > Metazoa > Cnidaria > Anthozoa > Actiniaria > Actinernidae > Actinernus > Actinernus sp. WN-2022. The sequence goes on along the minus strand of JAOWCC010000577.1, from coordinate 11,136,234 downwards.
ACAAATTTATTTCAACAGTGCCTGTAAATGTTCATGCCTGATTCATGAACTGTTCATGATCCATCGTCATGAAATGTTCATGTACTTTTAGGTCATGAGATGTTCATGAAAATCATCTTTCATGAATGTGGCCATTTAATGTTCATTCCCATTCATTAATAGTTCATGAATATTTAATGAATGTTCATGGACATAAATTCATGAACCATTCATGAATTGTTCATCATAGTTTCGCCGGGGTAACTATTAAGCAGCTGGCAATTCTACAGGCTGCAAACTGGAAATTAACACCCTGACATATCTACTCTAAACTTTAACGTTACATCTTTCCATGCAGCTACTTAAATGATTTTTGTTTCCAACAAGTTTTCAAATATCCTGAACAACTTTCACTGCCATGTCAGGATTCTTCTTCAGACAAGTGAATGTGTATGTGGCACACATTAAAGAAAACCACAACTGTTAGTAAGAACACACTGCCATTAAATTGTTGGCAATATGCAATGTATAGTCTCAACTGAAAATTTGTGGGCAAAAAAATTGATATGTTTTAATTTTTGAAAAAAATGGACCTGCGTAAAATGCAAGGAGTCATTTTTGGGCTTTGAATTTTATGGGCGTTGCCATCTTGGATCTTACGTTACAACATCACTGTTGCCACTGTTGTCAGAAAACAATAGCTCTTTTGTTGTGTAACAATATAACAGGAGCAACAGTGTGATGTCATAATATCTAAGATGGCAGCTGCCTGGTGTTATGTAGCCTGCTATGCAGACGTATTTTTTCACTCTCATAAATTCGAAGAAAAAAGTAACGTCTGCTTACCCGAGCGCTTAATTAGTTTCCAATATGCACACCTCATTGTGTTATGGACCAATCAGATTTTACTTTCCATATCCTGGAAAGTGACGTAATGTTACATTTAAAAGGAATTCAGACAATACATTTGCCATTGACCAATCATAGGAGAGTGTTCACTGGCACGCCAATTCACTAAAATTGTAACAATGGCTTTGACTGGGCAGAAAAATAAAACAAACGTGCTGACCTCATGCTTGCATATTGGAAACTAATTAAGCGCTCGGGTAAGCAGACATTACTTTTTTTCTTCGAATTTATGAGTGAAACAAATACGTCTGCATAGTAGGCTAGGTGTTATGTATCCCAGGGGAAATACATGTAGGTTGGAAAAGTGATTTTAAAGTACTTATAATCGAAAAATGTTGTGTTTAATTTGTTTCCCTTCTGCATACAAGTACAATAGCATGTTCCCCCTAGTCACATGACTTAAACCACAGGGATACCAAAGGGGCAGAGCTGTTTATACTATTATATTGGCTACAACTTAACTGCAATTTGTTCCAACAATAATTATTACGGTTAACGTATCTGCATACTTTCGTGCACGTGCCACATGCGACATACAAAACTGGCTCATCAAATAAACAAATGAAACCACAAATGACAAGCCACTTGTATGTGATTGGATAATCTCGCACGTGGCACATTCACGAAAGTATGCAAATTCATTAAAAGTTGTCATACATTTGTGCGTTGTGCTGTAAGTGTCAGTATAACAACAAATGTACAATAGTTTACTATGGTATGTACACAGCAAATTTTGACCATGAGATAAAGAACAAAAGTGGCAAATAAGAGGACATACCAGTCATAAACTATCATAAATTTGTTTGTTTACAACAGCAAACAAGAAATAGTGAAGTGCTGAAAATGAGGGAAAATTAAAGTGATTCTAATGTGCGCTATCACACAATCTGTGACACAAGCAATGATACAATCCATGGTACATGTATGTCCTCTTATTTCCAATGGCAATAAACCAATCAGAAAATGAATAACTGAGCTGCTCAGTTGTTATAAAATTATTAATAACTAATTTAAGCTATTTAGTCAGAATAATAAGCAATTATTGGATGAGGTTGAGCATGATAGTGAAAATTATCAAGACAGAGGTCTGTGTTATCAGCAGAAGCCGAAGGCCGAGGCTAATAACACAGACCAAGGTCTTGATAATTTTTGCAATCATGCGAAAACCAAATTCAATAATTGTTTTATTATACATTTTGAAGCTCAAGTTTTAGCAAAAGAGAAAGCTATTGTAAACGAAGCAAAATGAAATGCAGCATAAAATTGGCTTGTTTATGATTGGATTTCTGCATGATTGAAGATGTTTTCTTTCACATTCGAGCTAAAAATTGCATTTATTTTACGAGTTTAGGAGAAAAGAATGACTAGAAACATAGCTGAGCACTAAAATGGCTCAAAATAACGAAATAAGTGCCGGCTGCTTTCTAGCATAAAATTGTTGTATTTGCTTACCATAGAGCGCTAAGTAATTATCTGCTAGCAGATAACGTTGTATGCATGCACACTTAGTGCTATAGCGAGCTATGAAGAATTCGTTGCGTGTTCTCAGCCAATCAGAATAGAGATGTGAGTAAAATGTATAATAATAATTATTATTACCTGGAGGTGGTTCAATCTTGAAAATTTCATCAATGAACATGAGCTGACACTCTTGAGCCACTGGAGTCTCATTCCCTTCAACAGATCTGAAAAGGTATTAATTGAAAAAATAATATCCATTTTCCTGTTAACATTTACTTACCATACATGTAGTTGTAATTACCACTTATAAGCCCCACCCTTAACTTCGACAACCTTGCTATAACTCTGATTTGAAGGTCAAACATATTTCATGTAGTACAGGTATAAGCCACACCATGATTTTAGCCATTTCTCACTACAAAGAAGGTTGAGAAACAAAGAAAAAATTCAAATGCACAAGCAGACCAGACCAGACCTTACCCTAACAATAGTTTAGCATGCAGCTCCCTTCCACTGCCACTTCGTGACTCGGCTCCACCTTGAGTTATCTATTAATGGTTGGATAAATAAATAAAATGAATGCATAAATAAGTAACAAATTTACACTCGTTCTCAATAACACGTGCAGGTTCGAAACGAAACTCCTGACTTCGAAGTCGTCTCTGGTGGATGTCAATCAAACGGTTTCCATGGAGTTTGAAGTGAACCATTCGGGTAACTAGCATTATTTTTATAAACATGGCAAAGTCTTTCCCAAAGTCGCTTAGATGGAGAGTAATCATGCTTAGAGCCAAGGGTTTGCAAAATAGGGAAATCACATAAACTTTATGTGTGAGCGAGCGGTTTGTGTATAAGATCAAAATAGGGAAATCACATATTTTAAACTTTATGTGTGAGCGAGGAGAGCGAGCGGTTTGTGTATAAGAATCGCATAAACTTTATGTGCGAGCGAGCGGTTTGTGTATAAGAAATCTGATTGTTTATATAGCTTTCAAAGGGCTTCGAAAAATAATTATAGTTATTTTTATTCATCCAGTTGCAGATATGCTCCTTATAAGAGGTTTTATCGAGCAATACCCTCGAGCTCTACCTCGACGAGCTCCAGGCATGCATACAACATTCGACAGGGCAAATATTTTTTTTAAACTCTCAGGACATGGATTATCGGAAATGCTCTCCACTCTCGACTGACATTTCGGTGAGGAATTCAAGCAAAAAAACAATCATTTTTCGGCTTAGTGTCCGCCATTTCTCTACCTATGTCGCCTCAAATTACTTACGATTTCGTTGACCTGGTTCCTACACTATTTAAGTTTCCTCCACATCTGGGAGTTGTATGGCGACGTTTTCGTATTATTGAGATTCTGCTTCATCTTCTTCAGCAAATTCTCTAACCCAATTTTCAAACACCCTCGTAATTGCTGACCGAAGCATGCAGACCAGTGTTGCCATAGAAATATAGTTGAGTGACATCCACCAAATTGACGTTTTCCGTTGGAAATTCAATTTCGAACCTGCACGTGTTATTGAGAACGAGTGTAATAGAAACAAAAAAAGGCTCCACAAAAATGTGTCATTGCCACCACGTTGGAGGATAGTTGCATATATAATATTCCTTGTTAGCTTCTTTTGTTATGTCCTACAAGATGGCCACCATAGCTTTCTCATTTGAGTCTCTGGGGATTGATTGCAAACCAGCAATAGAGAAGAAATGATAAGGTCCCCACAGTTTTGTTGGACCAAAAATTGAAAAGATTGTGCAAGATTAGTTGCATAAATTCTTGTACTCAAAGTATGTGGCACACAAAACTTTCACATACATTTGTAAAGAGCATGTAAACATGACTGTACCTGTTTGCAGTATTTTCTAGTTATCTCGACATCATACCAAAACCCTCTTTCTTTTGGCTCATCTGGACAATAGTTTGCCATCACTACTTGACCAACAGATATCTGGGTCCACTGTAACCTGGTCCTGGCTTTAGGTCGAATATCTCTGGACTGAAGCTTGTTGATTTCATTGTCATCATACCTGGGAGAATACCAACAGAGATTCCACTAGACTGGCCGCATATACTAATTTTTAGCAATAAAACATTTTACTGTACCAGAAAAGACCTGGGGTTAAAGTAGAGCTGATCAAAGAGATTGACAGAACATTAATACTTCCATACTTACTCATCATACTTGACATGATAAAGGACAGAGTCAGGGGCATTTTTATCAGCTAGACTAACATCAACTACCTCTGCTTCAAACCATGCACCCATGCTTGGGTCCTTTGCATCAACTGTTTCCCCAACCTAAGAGGCAGAAATTTAGCAATTTTGAAAAAGAAAAAGTATATTTATGTTTTTCCTCTTTACTATATTAGATAATTCCCCCGTTATAATTAGTTTAACTACAAATATGACAGAGATTCCTTTCTGTTGGCTGAGAGAGAAGTTTATTCATGTATCTACAAGAATGTAAGATGAGATTGATAATGAACTATCTAACTTACTAGAATAAACCTCTGACCCGGGAAGGGTGGGCGGGTAATTAAAACAAAAACTGTACTAAGACTATAAAAATAACTTGTAGACTCAATGCGAGCACACCAACAACTGGCCGATGCTAACCTGATTCACGATAAATATGATTCGATTGCGTGTTGCGCATAGTTGCGCGATGCCGGCTGGATAATAAAAACCTGTAACATTTATATCACGGAATAAAAGGTCGGGTCAATTAAATATTTTGAGATCTCAAAATAGGGCAATTCCCCCGTTATAATTAGTTAACTACAAATATGACAGAGATTCCTTTCTGTTGGCTGAGAGAGAAGTTTCACAGCCCTTCAATTGTACTTAGTGCTGCAATATTGACTGTGATCTTATTGTTTTCTGGGTGCCTGGTCCATCCCTAATACTGTACATCTAGTAATAATAAATTATTGTTGTAACAGGTTGTTGTTTTTTGTGACAGTTTTTCAGCCTCTTTGTGACTCACATTGTAAATGGTGTCAAACAAAATAATTCAATATTATTGGGGAGCCACTAAGGGTGGCGCAGTGGCTAAGCGCTTCGCCTAGCTATCACCTCTGTGGCCCAGGTTCGATTCCCGGACGTGGCGCCATATGTGAGTTGAGTTTGTTGGTATATTGCCCTTGCTCCGAGGGTTTTTCTCCAGGTTCTCCAGTTTTCCTCCCTCCGCAAAAACCAACACACTAAATTCCAATTCGATCTGTGTATTAGCCGGAATCTGGCTTTGATCAGCCCCTATGGTTGTTTCAGGTCTCGTTTGAAATTCAGAGATGTATACTGTTTATGTTTAACCCTGCTCGACTTGTTTTCAGTACAACAGTGCTAGCAGTTAGTGACTTCTAACAGACATTGACTTGCAGCTGTGCATATACAAAATCATGTCATTCTCTGCCTTGCTGTTTGTTGTTGTTGGACCACCATCTTGTAAACCTGTGTTTTATTAAAGTTCCTTGTTCGCTACTTCGGAAGTACACCTGTATTTCACTCCTCACTGGTGCAGCAAATTCACTAGTGATTCATTAACAATGGCTAGGAGGCTTTGCTAACGAGTCATTCTAACAATTGCTGTGCAACTGTAGACTGATGGTGAATTGAAAGGAACACTGGTTGATTCAATAAAACAATAACATTATTAATATTTTGAAAACTGAAATCATGACTAACAAAATATTAAATAACCACCTAATTCAAATGGAACAATGACCAAAATAATGTTAAGACTCTAAGTTGGAAGTCCAGTGCCCAAGGCTGCAAACAGTGCTTGAGAGCTCGACAGCTATCTCGGCCTCGGAAGATCAAACCAACCAGACTAGCCTACCATACAAGTATAATACACCCATTGCACTAGTCCTCCACCATGGGAATACACCTTCGATTCATTGTTTCATTTGTTCTTTTATCCAATTACCTTCTGAGGGAACTTAATATAACAATAGTGATGTTGTGTCAAGGGGTCTTAGTTGACCTGTGATGATCAGTCTCGCAGCAAAATACTTTTACCAATGTACATACAGTACCGCCTGGAACTATAGGTACATTTATCGCGAGCAAATCGCGATGAGATCGCAATCAATGACCGCGGTCTGCTCGCACCTTGCTCGCGATGTGACCGTGATCAACTGTGTTCGAGATGGAAATGATCGCAGTTACGTTCATCGGACATTAGATTTTACGTATACATTTACCCGAGCCTTTGCGAAACGTTTTACAATTTCTTCCCTTGACAAAAAAATGCATTAAGGTAAAAACGAAAAGCTCAATATTACAATTTATATGAAGAAGTACTTGAGAGTAAATTGTCGCTGGCTTAAGAACGGATCATAAAAGTTGACGACCATTCCTATGTTTGGTCAATCGAGGACGCATCACATATTTGAAAACAAGACTTTGTTTCACATCTGACAATCAGACCAATCGCTGTAGACTGGTCTCACGGCAATTATAAACCGCAATGCCAATCACAAACTGACGAAGTGATGAAGTAAAAAAGCTGACATTGAAACTCCAGAAGATTTGGTGCGATCTCACGGCAAAATAACCAATAACGAATTAAAATATCCAAAATGTATTCACCTGGGTGTTTTTATTTGACAGAATGGACTCAAACCATTTTTCGCATTAGGTGAAAACTGTTCAGACCGTAAATAAAATACAAACTTTCAAAGCATTTGATTCGGTAGGAAGATAATTTTTGGTGTGATCTCAAAGCAAAACAAACACTGCTGTCGGAGCTCATTGATTATTCAAAAATGTCACACTTCTGTTCGAGCAATTTGAGACTCGGACCTCATCGCCTTTCAATTCAAAATGACGGATCTCACATTAAATAAAAAGAATTCCAGAATATTCTATTTGGTAGACATGCATTTATCACTTGCCAGTATTAAAAGAGTTGAGAAACTTTACCGCATTATTTAACTCTACATTCTGCAATCACATGTTTCGCGGCATTCTTGTTGTGTCAAAAACCAGACAATCAGTTTCCACGGCTGAAAGCACATGTAAACACCGAAAAGCTTGCTTCTTGAATCTGTTGAATTGAAAACATACAGCGTACGCAACGACTTTTAAAGAATCGTGAAGGGATTGAGGGATATATTAAAGTATGAAAGTACAGAAGTCTGTAAAGTTTATCAGATGAATAAAAATGCCGAACTAATTTAACGATCGGACGGTATTTTAAGTAACGCAATCCCACGCAACCTTTCTTTAGGTGACCCTTCAATATTTATATTTCTAACGGGACTTGAAACAACCATGAATGTGGCTGATCAAATAATCTGCAGATCAAATTGGAATTTAGCGTGTTGGTTTTTGTGGAGGGAGGAAAACCAGAGGACCTCGGAACAAGGGCGAGATTACAACAAACTCAACTCACATGTGGCGCCGCGTGCAAGATAATATTTTGGCTAACCATCAGAGAGTTGGTCAAGACCATCCGTTCGAATGTTTTGATGAACCATTAGATAGTCAAGACCACCAAGGAACACTCGTTGCGGATTTGAAGACTGTAGCTTCAAAAGCTACATGTACGTAATGGTGTAATGACACCTTGTCGCTTCAGCCGCTTGGCCGGTTGTTGCCGTTCATCGTATGATAACCTCTCTACATGTATCTCGAATTAAAACTTGTTCCCCTGCATTGGGTTTAGGATCCTGGATTTACACTTTTTCACTAATAAAAAGTTTAGCCCGTGTTCAAGTGGAACGTACATGTAAATTTTATAGACCCAAGAGGTTTGTGGAAATGTTCATAAGCTGGCATTTTGTTTCCCGGCTGTAGACTGCGACTGATGATCGCAATCATCATAGTGATCGCAGTCAGATCGCGAGCAAGGTGTGAGCAGATCGCGAGCAAGGTGCGAGCAGATCGCGGTCAGTACACGCTATTTGATCGCGACTCGATCGCGATCAAATGTACCTATAGTTCCAGGCGGTACTGTATGTTAACCTTTCAAACTTTTGCCTGCCACGCCCATAAGTCAGACAAACAATTCAGTGGATTACATTCAGGTACAGTAATTGGCACATTTTCAAGTGTCCTTTGAAGTACTACCAGGTCTGCAGATAATAGATAAATAAGGTATGTCTTGATGAAGTTACACATCTACATACTACAGTATTGTGCAAAAGTCTTGCAAACACCTTTCGGCGAATTTCGGGGCTTTACGGCGAAAATGAACGAAAATTTTCATGAGCCGAAATTTCGGCGATATTTCGACGAAAATTCGTTAAGCCTTTTGTTTAATCTGTGCGAAATTTCGCAGTGCTCTGCGACAGGTTAGCACGAAAATTCGCTGCACTCTGCGAAAGATCGCGCGAAATTTCGTTTGATACTATGCGAATATTCGCGCAAAACTTCGCTTCTTCGAAATTTCGGTCTTTCGAAATTTCGGTCCTTCGAAATTTCGATGCCCGTCAAAGATCAAGTACATGTACTTTTTCCGGCACACTCGGTCAATTCGACAAACCTGAGTTGTAAACTTAATTTATTCGGACTTTGACTAACTGAACATTACGACTCTCTTTCGAACGGTACAGGACAACAACTGCAGAGTTTACTTCAGTTCAGTCATTATAATGGCTAAGAATAGAAATCTGATGCTTTGATTCCCGGTTTGAATCGAAGGCCGGATGGGTAATGAACGAAAGGAATGTTACTTAAATCGCACGCTCCAACTTCGAACGTGTTCAACTGTAAACTGTACCTTCTGTATGTCCACAATAATATTCAGACCGTCAGCCTTCCAGTCATCTTTGTAAAAACCATTGCATAACGTTTCCAAGAAAATGGCTTTTTGAATATTCTCCGAAGCGGAGCAGACATGATGGCGGCATATTTGTCTGTTTTTTTTTACACAACATTCCCGCTTTAAAGCTCGACTCACTCGCTTAGCGCAAAGCATAACACCAAATAAAGTTTTGCTTCAGCGCAGTTTCACATTTACGGCAGATCCTTGTCTTGTTAAAGGTTTTGGCTGAAATCATTGCAACTGTTTGCGGTCCTAATTATCTCAACTTCTTGGTGTCTGAATTTCCACGTGCAATCAGTCAGGCGTGAACGTGTCAGTCTCAAATTACGCGGTACTAACGAAGCAACGTTTGTCATGAAAGACGTGAAAAAACTTCTATACTCTTACCAGAAAACTTCTACTGGGAAAGTGCAATCTTTTTGAATTAAAAGCCCTTTATGCATCAGTTCACGTAAATGGAAAGTGCCCGTTTTAATACCGGGAAATTAAGTTGCACCACCGCGGTATTTTTGTCAGCAATGAGACGTGTCTGGTTGACCGTTCACAGAATCTCAACTTTTTGATGGCGGCTTAAAATTTTGAATATGCCACGGCGTAAAACTTAGAAAACCTCTGGCACCCAGGGTATTTACCAAAACCATCTTAAAAACCGTGTTTGTTTCAATGTCATGAATTCGAATTTGTCACGCGTTAATCCCGGTGAAAGAAAGGGTAAAAATACGAAATATATTCATGCAAGAATTGTAGATTGTACACGTTCGCTTGCCGAAATTTCTTTGAAGTTTCGTATGCTTCGAAATTTCGGATCACGATATTTCGATAACCTGGTCCGAATTTTCGTTTAACAATAAACGAAATATCGTCGAAATGTCGCTCGCAGGTTGGCGATATTTCGTTTTGGATTCGAATTTTCACGTATCTGCTCGATTCTTCGTCGAAATTTCGAACGAAAATTTACCCGAAATTTAAAAGAAATTTCGGCGACATTCGTGAGAACAAAGAGCGAAATTCGTCGAAATACGTTTGCAAGACTTTTGCACAATACTGTACTCACTTTGTAAAGAGCTTTGATGCAGTCTTGTTCTTGTGAAGTTGATGGGTTTTCATTTGATTCCTGGATATTAAAGAAAATACTCTAGTGTTGAATGAAAAATAGAAGGCAGGATTATTGGGGGGGGGGGGGGGGGGGGGGTTTAGACCATAAACAAATTGTAACAAACTACAATGTAGGACTAATAAACTAAATTTTTCACCCTTCAAGATATTATGTAATGTCCCTACTTTGTGTATGTACAGCCAATGAGAAATACACCTAAGGCCAACAACTCAGAAGGCAATGTTCAGCAAAGATTACACTTCAACCCTTATCAAATTCAAGTACACTAAAGTAGACTTTTATCCTATTTGAAGTATACTTTTTTCGAACTTTATTACTGCCTGCTATCCAAGAAGTACACTTTTATGCTACTTTGGTCATTTCATCAATTTAGAGCTGGTTGCTAAAAGTATACTTCTCTCATAACATTTATCGGAAGTGTACTTTTTACCAACATTTCAAAAGGTATACTTCAACCATCATATAAGAGCAGACTCAGGAATATGCAAGCATAATCGTCAAAAAGTACATTAAAAGTATACTTTTCAAAATTGTAGGTGGAATAAAATCATGTTGAGAAAAAAAAGTTTATAATTTAAATTAGGTACTACACCGGCATGTACTTAACATGTATGGAATAAAATATAGACAAGCTTGGAATCTGATGTTCTGATATTACATTAGCGGATAGATGACTTAAAAGTTGATATGGTAACTCCAATCTCTAGATCTAGCTCTGGAACAAAAAAGCGTTTTTTTTTGTATGGAATTGCTGCTCCTTCAATTAATCACAGGGAAACAAACATCAATGGGTATTAATGTCGCTCTTCGCTCAGTGATATACCAGCGCGATTTGATGCATAAACAAAAGACAACACTGTTTGTGGCGGTAAATGGGGGAGACATGCCCAGCCGATAGCGTGATAAGGCTGGCGTGACGACTTTTTGTGCTCTAGCTCTTATATAACACTGTAACCATCACCTTGGCCTTTTAAGCCTCACTTATCTCCAGCACGCCCGTGCTGGATTGGATAAGGGTATTGGCAGCGCAGGCCTTGACCTTTAAGACCTCACTCATCTCCCCAGCACTCCGCGTGCTGGATCGGACAAGGGTATTGGTAGGTCAGCAAATGCAAGAAACGCACTGCAAGCTCGCAGTGACCGCTCAATAAAATGCCACATAAAGCAACCCCTACATGCTTGGGGAAGTCGCCAGACAGACTTAACCGCCACAGATGCAGACATGCATCCCCCCAAGCAAATACTCCCAACTCATGATGGGCGACGAGGGCACTAGCCCTTTAAGCAAAGATAGCCAAGTTGATGTCCAACTGATATCAATCAGATGACCAACCAAAACCTTACTCTACCAATATTGCAAAACTGAGGTACGTTGTAGCAATGGCACTGGATGCACCAGACCAAAAACAATTCTACTTAACCTAAGACTTTGTGTGAACCATGTGCAAGCACTGAACCCTGCATCTGTCTTAGAAGCCTTGAAAACGCCACCCTCGTGTACCTTGAGTACACCGAGACTAGGTTGAAATCAAATATCAGTGCTTCCCAGGTAAAACCCCAAGTTAAAAAAGCTTCTCGCAGACCAGCATGTGAATTTGCTACATATGCAGAGAAAGCAACATAGGTTAAATGTTGTCCGAGGGTGCCCGGTCGGGAAACAGTGCATGTTGCGTCCTTTATATAGTAAATCTGCTGACAGCATGCTGTGCCCTGATATGCCATGAACATGCCACGCCCTGATGATGTGCTGACAGTATGTCACGCCCTGATAATGTGCTGACAGCATGCTGCACCTTTATTTGCTGCGAACATGCATGCTGTGCCCTGGCAATGTGCCGACAGCCTGCTGCATCCTGATAATGCACTGACAGCATGCCACGCCACGATGTGCTGACAGCATGCCATGCCCTGATATGCTATGAACCTGCTATGAACATGCCACGCCCTGATGTGCTGACAGTATGCCATGCCCTGATAATGTGCTGACAGCGTGCCGCACCTATATATGCTGTGAACATGCATGCTGTGCCCTAGCAATGTGCCGACAGCATGCTGCATCCTAATAATGCGCTGACAGCATGCCACGCCCTGATGTGCCGACAGAATGCTTCATCCTGATAATGTGCTGACAGCATGCCGCGCCCTGATAATGTGCTGATTTGGTGTGAAAATAACGTACATTTGTATGAGAGAACATCACATCGTGTACTGCTTTTGGCCAACTCCCCAAAGTATGAGAAATACTTTGACCCTGAAGCTTTATTTACCCAGACAAGTTCGTGTCATGTGACTTTGCTAACCAATGCTACAGTCTGTATTATATTGATAGTAGACATCACAAGCCTGGAATGGAGACATGAATGCTCTATTGAGTTACTGAATACGAAAACACCCAATCACATGTACCCTTAGAAATTGCTAGCCAAGCAACAGACAAAGTGGACTTTGGAGCGGGTAAACACCCGACACCAGACTAAACATACCAACGTAACCGGAGGCCGAGGGCTTACGGCTCCATTAACTAAAATTAACGACCCAGATCGGGGTCATTAATTTGACATTGAATGGCATTAATATATACCTTTCTTCCAAAAAAAATCTTATTAAATTTCGATATCAAGTACTGACAAAAATCTACCTTTAAAACCGTTCCATTCACAGCCTAACACAAACGGAAACTACATGCAAGCAGACATTAGGGAAGCACTATTAGAGATGTGATGTGCACATTTTTTCTTTGCATGAAAAACCATTTCACCCAAGTTTTTTTTTCTAAATTGTTTTTTACAGGATTTCTTTGTTTGCTTTTGTACTCACTGTGCTAGCCTAATTTAGACTGGAACTAGTGGTTACGGTATGTTGCATGTGTGTGGTATCATCCCATCTAAGGTATACGAGTTAAGATCATGCGATCCATGAAAGCTGACACTCAAAGGTCACGTCATGCCCATATCTGTATCAGTAAGCGTTAAGCAGCCAAGTTTGAGAACCGAAGCAACGTACATTTAACCAAACGTATCTTTTAACTGAAACAAAGTCATAGCTTCTTCAAAACGCAAGTCAAAGCCTGCACCATTTGCTGACAAAGGTAGGTTATTTCAGTTTTGTATATATAGATAAACGTAAAACTTGCGCGAAGGTATATGTACGTAGCTAGCGGTTCCGGTGGAGGTGGGATATACCTATGATTGCATCCCGAATCAAACTCAGAGGCAGGTCTTCAAGTGATATGATTTCACTATTCGGGTGCTAATTTCAGTTTCATAATCGTTTTGATTATTCACTTCAAATGTACATGTTCGTTTAGAAGCGAAACTACAAATACCAGGGTACATAGTATTTTAATTACGAAGATAACGTATAGACGTTATTTTTGGCGCTCAAACTTATGGCGGCAATATTTTTATTGACTTTGTAAGCCGTTAACGGTGGCCATGTATTTACATACTTTCATGTATAGATTATCCGGTCACATGCAAAATCGACTCGATCATCAAATAAATATACAAAAACACAAATGAAATGAAAAGGCTGTATGTAAGTTATGTTTAATGGTCTAGCTCCTACGATTATCGTCCTTATCCGAGAAGACTCGGTGAAGGTCTAACCATTTGCAGTTCGAGAACGAGATTGTTTCACAAAGGCAGCACCTTCTAGTCAGTTATTTTAAGACCTCAAGTGTTGGTCCGGCCAGAGGGTTTTGAATCTGCGAACCTCTCGCACGACAGACCGGTGGGGGCGGCGGCTAAATTTTAAAGAGTTCAGCTACAATTTGGCATTCCATTGCAAGAGCTCTAATTTAATTAACACGCGATAATGAAAACGCATTATTTTAAAAGCGGTTTCCGAAGCGGAATTTTTTTGAAAACGTAACGCTATCGTTTACGTAGCCTGCGTAGCAAGCGTTTCCGTAGGTTTTTTTGAAGCGTAGGAAGACTTTTTCGCTATTTGGCCGCGCGAAAAATGGGGCGAGACCAAAAAATGGAAGGAGGGGGGAGGGGAGGAGAGAAGAAGGTAACGTTTGCAGACAGACCCCGGGATTCTGAAAACCGCCCACTTGACCTTTCACGCCTGAATTCACCCTATGACGTTGGGCTGTCAAATGTTGACAATGGAAAGAAAGCGTTAGACAGCGGAGAAAAAATAATCCCAAAACAAACTTGGAAAAAGCTTGAAGCGATGTGATGTCGAACAATTCGAAGAATCCAAGTGATAACTGTAGAGTTTGTAGTGCGATTATAAAGTGATATTTGGCAATTTGCTTCAGCCAGGAAACATGGATATATTTCCTCAGTGAATTTGTTCAAACCGTCGAAAAGGAAAGATTGCAGTAGTGTATTAAATATTTCTAGCAGATATGAGCGGGAATCGAGGTAGCTAAAAATGGAGATATATATTCCGATACAACCCTTGCGCCCGGAAAATAAGAAATCTTGGAACTCTGTAATGGCTCATAAAGGGCTCAAATATAGGAATTAAAATAAGACTCCCCACAAATCGAGAAACCCGAATTCCAAACGCTTGCTAGAAACTCTGGAAGGCAGCAGCCCATGTCGAAAGACAGTTCGAAGTCGACAGTTCGTGTGAATTCTCCGGTTGTTTATATAGGGAAAGCCGGCTGCGAAAGTCTTTGATATTTGGTGTGGCAAGACTCCAAATAAACGCGAACGATAGCCTAGAGTCATGCCGAAGGCTCATCCCGTAAAAGACGACTAAATCCTCGCTCGGATAGGAAATTCAGAGCCTAATAATTTCACGGTCACTGGGTCAGCACTTCCTCGAAAGGGCAGAGACTTCATGTTATGTTCACACCACGATTCATTGCAAACCTAACCCCCAAATAAAATAAACCCTAATCATTTTCGATCCCAAATCATTTTAGAACGACTCTAAATACACCTGATCATGAAGTATAGGGAATCGTGGTGTGCCATAACATGAAGTCGAAAGATTTGTCGGCCATTTGACATGATGAGTTGATTGTTCGAAGTCCTGGCCTTGCGTGCGCAAAAACGTGATTGATGGGATGTCAATCAAAGAACTCGAGCCGCGCCAATCCCGGGGTCTGTCTGCAAGCGTTACCTTCTTCTCTCCTCCCCTCCCCCCTCCTTCCATTTTTTGGTCTCGCCCCATTTTTCGCGCGGCCAAATAGCGAAAAAGTCTTCCTACGCTTCAAAAAAACCTACGGAAACGCTTGCTACGCAGGCTATCGTTTACGTAGAGGGGCAAATTTACTGAAAACGCAAACTTTTGAAAACGCTGTCCCAATCTACTTACATTTTTTTTTATCTAAGAGAGAGGACAGATGCCCCGTCCAAATTAATGTTTTTTCAACTGTTTGCCTTTTCAACTACATGGTTGCCTTTTCAGATCTCGTTCAGTAGAAAGTCAGAGTAGAAATTCAGAGTTTTCAAATGAAAACTGTATCTCGTAGACAGGGCTTTTTAAGCCTTCTTCAAAGTTCTCGCTCAACAAAGGGAATTGTGTGGAGCTGCACTGGCCGAGAAAGCATTGAGAAAGCCACACATACTCCTTACAATGATGCTGCCAGCAAGTTTCTTAACTTTTCTCGGCGTTATATTTTACGGAGGCTTTTCCCTGTTTAACTTTTGTTCGGACTTTATGAATGAAATTTGAGTTTTTAGTAATTTTAAGCATTGTTCCGCCTAGTAAACGGCGCACAGAAAGCGAATCAGTCCTACTGTTTTTTTTCTACTACTTTATTTTATTTTATTTTTGAAACATAATTTATACGACACTTTACTTTAGGGCGCGTTTTCGTGCCGTTTAATTTGCCATGTTTCTTCTGTTTCGCTTGTATCCTTTTGCTTATTTAACGAACGAGCCCCCTTTGTATGTGATAATTATACTGTTTTTTTTAGAAATCCTGACTCGGGGCATGCATGCATGCCAAATAATAAAATGTTCTTGACAGCAGTTTAGTCTGCTGTTAACTAATTTTACAATAAATATTATCAACAGCTGACAAAATAATGCTTTTGAAGAAAGGGGAGTGCTGGATGCGCTACTAATTGGAACCAACAGTGATTAGGCTTCAAAAAGATCTGCACACTCTGAATAAAACCAAGATACAATCACCTGGACAAAACCCAGTGGCTGACCAAAGAAGAAGAATCGAAGAAGAAGTAGATAAACAAAGAGGATAGCCCGTAAAAAAAGGAATGCGACCGACAAAAAATAACAACGATGAAAAAGATGCAGATAGAAAACAAGCCTTGGCTGAAAAAGAACGAAAAAGGAACCGAGGAAAAGGAATAAGAGAAAATAATAAAACAAAGAAAAATAGAGGAATTGCAGTAGAGGGACATAATAACATTTATCAGAGTTTGGCTCATTTTGCTCTTTGCCCGGCACTTCTGATGCCAATTCACTTTGTACTCCTAGCTTACT
This sequence comes from Actinernus sp. WN-2022, assembly GCA_030867875.1. Classification (NCBI taxonomy): domain Eukaryota; kingdom Metazoa; phylum Cnidaria; class Anthozoa; order Actiniaria; family Actinernidae; genus Actinernus; species Actinernus sp. WN-2022. Next base: position 11,119,580 of record JAOWCC010000577.1, on the reverse strand, counting down.
GTGGATGACCTGCCCGGTGTTTTTTTTATATTCAAGTAAACTGACAAGCAACACAGCTTTTTTTTTCATCAAATGTTGTTAAGAATGTTGAATGTAGAGATCGAGATATTCAATAAATAATTTGTTAATTTGACAATGAAGTTGGTTTAAATAAATAATTGATGTCACTTGAGCTCTTAGTTTAATACATTATTGACTGAAGTATACTTCAAGTATACTTTTCATTGGGAAAACCAATATTTAGACAATTATTGATGGAAGTATACTTTAAGTATACTTTTCACTGAGAAGAAATCTATAACAAATAATATTGATGGAAGTGTACTTAAAGTATACTTTCTCTTGGAAAAAGTATACTTTGATGTGTTCCAACTTCTGGTGCAAAAAAGTATCATATACATTGTAAGTACACTTTTTGTTTGTCAGGAAAGCACACTTTTTAGGTTAGTTCAAGTATACTTGTAGTATACTTGAATTTCATAAGGGAACTAATGTAGACTTACATGTAATTGCCTGCACAAGTCAACTACTATTTTTATTGTATATTTTTTTTGTCAAATCTGAAAATTGGAGGCATCTCGCGAGTAGTTGCCTAATGTTCTGCCTGCAGGAAATCTAAGTTTCCTGCTAATTATTTGTGACTTTCTTACCTAGGCTACGATAAAACTGAGAGGAAAATGGAGTCTTCGTTTTAAAGATCTTTCAAAAACTCATGAAAAATTAATGAGCATTTTGTCCAATCAGACGAAGCAAATCAGTCACGTGCATGCTCCTTTATACCTGATAAAATCTCATCATTCTAAAAGGCCTGCGGAGGGATTTGAATTCTGTCCCAGGGGGAAACGGGGTTAATGATTGAGACAATGGAATTTCTATTGATGTTTCAGCTTTCTCATTGAATTGCTAATTAGGATGAACGTTTTATATAAATAATAATGAACATGAAATTTTATATAAAGTTTCATCCTAATTAAGAATTCACTGATAAAGACCCAAAGATAGCAAAAAGTACACGGAACATAAGGTACCTTGAGATGTTCGTAATTGCAGGCGGTGATTACTCGAATATTTTGCATGGCGTTGTGAATACAAAGGTTCAATGGTTCATTAAGTAACCATTCCCTTGAGGTGTGCGTCTTTCTTTCATTGCATTCGTAAAGCGTTTTTGAAGCCGTTTAAAACACTCACAGCACGTGTTTTATCTACAGCATGTGTTTTATCAAGCCTAAAAATTCTCTGGCTTCACCCTCAAATTTTTAAACTTGATAAAACACTGCTGTTCGTGTTTTAAACAATACTTAAAATGAAGACCCTGGTGATAAAAGTATTCTGTAGGTAATGTGTACAGGGGTTTCAATAGAAGGCAGCTACCGGCGATAAACTGCCAGTTACTTTGCTTCTTACCGCCATGCAGCTACTTCACACGATCATTGTGTTTTTTTGTTAAGTGTTCAGTAAAGTTTACTAGGTAAACCATCACCTCTAACGTAAGGACCGCCAGTTGCCTAAAAAGTTATTGAAACGCCTGTGCGTAGGAACTGAATACCCGCAAAGCTTCCTTAAAGTTTTCTACTAATTATTTGTGGGGGCCGGTCTTCGTTATTGGTCTTTGTTTTGTAGGTCTTCGGTCGTCATTTTATAGACACCCATCTTGACACGTTGCCAACCAAAATACAGGTTGGTAAAAAGTGGTGCATTAGATATACCACAGGCTAACCATCCTCCCATTTTGTGTATTTGTCACTGATGTTTTAATAATCCATCATTTTTTAGCAAATTGTGAAATAAAATACCTTTTGACTTGATTCTGCTGAAAATGTGTTGATTTAGCGTGCGCTCATAATACAGCTCGGATTTTCTGTGGCTCAGGTTTGTTTACATATAGCTTGGGCTTCCTGTGGCTCATCTCGCCAACTACATAAAGATACACAAGGCAAGCAACTAAATTCATTGCCGACAAGCGAGACACGCGAGAATTTTGCCGAAAAACGAAAACTTCCATGTTCCTGCAGCTACCTCCCTAACATTCAAAATGTTGAAGAACAGTAAAGGAGCACAAATACAATTTATCACATCATTAAAAAAATATTAACTAGAAAATTACTGTGTTTGTAGTGAGCTTCTCGTTCCAGGATCTTTGAAATTTCTAGTCTAGAGTGTGAAGAAGAAGTTCCACTTTCTTCCGATTTGAAGTACTCTATAATTCCACCACAAACTGGCACAAACATTGAGAAGTTGAAGTGAATTCGCGAACCGAAGTGAAGTCCAAAGCCAAAGAGTTAGTCCGTCCATCACTTTAAACCTTGTCTAACACCTAACAGTTCCAGCAAATGTCCAACATTTCCTCGTCGTTTGAACGACGAGGCAAAGAAAGGCAAAGAAACAAATCCTGCTAAATATTGCACAGCACCGTTAAGCGTAGAAAGCGGCCCAGAAGTTCGTCCGAGACAAAACATTCTTGGGCCAGATTCAGGAGGACACTGATGAGTAGATCTCGGATGCAAAATGCAAACCAGCTCTCATGCATAAAAGAAGTTTTGCAGAGGGCGGGAATTTGGTAGTGCACGCGTGCAAAAGTTTTTTCGCGCCTTTTGTGCGAACTGAGTAGACGTTCGAACTGAACAAAAAAATCAAAAGTGAGCAGTGAATTGGAGAAAACGGAGAGAGGGTTAGCTAGAAAACCGTTGCAAAAAGTGTTCAAATACTCATATATTTGTAAGCAAACCATTAGACTGCTATTTAAAGTATAAATCAGCTACTTGAACCATAAAAATACAAGCAAAAAGGGAACCCTAAGGCTTGTAAATATGCAAGAGACCAGCTGAGATTTCTGAGCCCCTGAAACACTTTATAATAACGCTGTACAATATAATGTTTTTGCCTTCGAGAAAATCAACTTCGGTCTTTCGGAGTTCAAATCGGAAGAAAGTGGAACTTCTTCACACTCTCAACTAGAAATTTCAAAGATCCTGGCACTCTTGGAACGAGAAGCTCACTACAAACACGGTAATTTTCTAGTTAAATATTTTTTTATGATGTGATAAACTGTATTTTTGCTGAATTTACTGATGGTAATACCTGGTAAATAATACTGGTAGAGTGGACTAAAATTTGGTCTGAAATCATAGTACGAGAGTTTAGCGGTCGTGCGACATATTTTTGTAAACAAACTTCCCGCGAGTCTTAATCTTCAAAATATTTTTCTTCCGGTTTGTTTATCGGAAGCTGCCAAAAAACTACTTCATCGGGGTGGTGTGTCAAGTTGCAAAACAGCCTACATGAGGGAGATTAGGGGAAATATGTCAGCTGTCCATTTCTTCGCAGGGGACTCTAGACGGGAGATCATTCGACAGTTTGATAAAAAAAAATTGAATGTGATGACAGTTATAAATCCTTATGATGGCTCATAATTATCTGTCCCGATCATAGGGAGAAAAAAAAAATCAACAAAAATCATGAGCAGTTTGACGGTTTCTACTAAGGAAGCTTTTGCGAGTGTGTACCACTTGATATCGCCGTGAATTACCACCAAAAACTTAGCTCATTTACTGTTCTTCAACATTTTGAATGTTAGGGAGGTAGCAGGAACATGGAAGTTTTCGTTTTTCGGCAAAATTCTCGCACGTCTCGCTTGTCTGCGATTAATTTAGTTGCCTGCCTTGTGTATTTTTATGTAGTTGGCGAGATGAGCCATATGTAAACAAACCTGAGCCACAAGAAACCAGAGCTGTATTATGAGCGCACGATAAATTCTCGCACGTCTCGCTTGTCTGCGATTAATTTAGTTGCCTGCCTTGTGTATTTTTATGTAGTTGGCGAGATGAGCTATATGTAAACAAACCTGAGCCACAAGAAACCAGAGCTGTATTATGAGCGCACGATAAATCAACACATACCGGTATACAGCAGAATCAAGTCAAAAGGTATTTTATTTCACAATTTGCTAAGAAATGATGGATTATCAAAACATCAGTGGCAAATACACAAAATGGGAGGATGGTTAGCCTGTGGATAGACTGAGAAAAGCCAGATTTTGGATTATAAATGAAAACAGTACGGCAAATAAACAAACCTCATTAATATCAATGTCTCCATTCGTTAGAGGTCCCACTTCCTCAACAAGAGAAGTTCTATCATGTTTGCTGTCACTACTGAATTCTGCATCATTATCTTCAAGAACAACTTTCTCATCACTGTTTGCTGTGCCATTGTTATTAGCATCACTGGGTGGTTGTGGAACCCTAATTAGAAGTTGCACCTTTTCATTTAAACCAACACTGTAGTCATACAGAGAGTGGCCATCCTCCAGCTACATTTAAAAGAAAACAATTTAAGTTTACAGTCTGTAATATGTTCATAATTATACTGTATTGTTCGTCAAGTATATACACATAATCCCCCCACCACTGAACAGAACCACACAGCTTAATAATGTTTGTTTGGTCAAGAGAGAAGTTTATTATGCATGAAGTTACAAAAGCACGTGAATACACTGAAAATAAACCTCTGCCACATAGCTAGCAGGAAATTAATGTATGATATGCTAAAGTATTATGAAATGCTGCAATATTAGCAGGCTACTCAACTGATTGAACTTGCACAACTACTAAAGCTATAATTATGTACATGTACAATGTAGGGAATCTGATACCTGTTGGTTGATCTCTACTATGTGTCAGTATAGGGTAATTAATCCCTTTAAGCCTGACAAGCAGTCACAGATCGAGGCAACCATGCAATTATTAAACCAAAATATATTGTATATCAAAGGATTTATACCTGTTTCCCCCTGAAGAATAGTCTTTGCCTGTCGATTGTCACATCAAATGCTTCTGCAATTCGTTCTTTCAGTTCTTCTATCTTTGTAAGCTTGCTTAGGTTGTCGATCTGTTTCTCCTGCTTGCCATCAAATGTACGCACTTGAATCCACATGGTAGGGAACTGTAGGAACCTGCAAAAGGATGCCAGCTACATTGTAACTGATCGCCTGGCTGCACACAAACAGGAAACCAAATTGGATGGGCCTTTTAATTTGCAGGATTAATCATCACGTTGTTGTACTGGAGGGCAAAACATACCCAGACTTCATTCATTTAAACACACTTGTATGAGATTGGTGGTGTTATTAATAAAACCTGTTTGTAAATGCTATTATCCACTTCCAATAAATATAATTATTGTCAATCTTCCTATACATAACACTGCATTGTTTGCCCTCCAGTAAAGCCTTTCCCATGCCAGATCACGAGCTCAATTCATTAATTATTTAAGTGACATAGGTGGAGCGTGTGACTGTTTCCTGCAAAAGGCCTATTACCAAGTTTCTTTACAACAGATCTACAAAATAACAACACCTTGCAGCTGGGATATGAAAGAGAAATACCAAGTGTGAATGTCCTGATAATATTATTACTTTCCAAAGAGTTTTGATAAAGAATATTTGGCAAATATATAAATGGATGGAAAAATCTTGTTATTATAATTAAGTGCAACTTCATTTTGGTCCACTATCAGGAGTTTCAATTTTTTCATAGAAGCCACGCTGGTTGCAGGCTAAACTAACTGCCAAACTCTGGCAGCTAATTGATCTTGTACTGCCAGCTTAACTACTTCTGTGGGTTAATACTTCATTCCGCTAATTTCTAAGTATTCATACAACAACTTTTAATGCCTCTCATGACAACTTTCAAAATAAATTATACCCCTGCACCAGGGACTACATGAAATAGAGTTGCTCACTATGTCTTGATCTCTATTAAAACAGTGTTTTTAATCCACTAGAATCTTTACTATCCTCCGGTATAGTATCAGGTTTATTTTTTAGGGACAATTAATTTACAGTTTGTAAGTTACATGTATGTGGTTTGGAAGAGCAGATCATGCAATCATGTACAATCAGAAACATATATATGTATATATATACATACATGTACCATACTTTATGCATACACCTATAGCTAGCCACTTACGGTTTTAGCCACTGTTCCTTTTGGTGAAACAGTCCAGTACTACCAGATCATATTTCGCACTTATATAAAGAAGCCATAAACGAAGCCACAAATACATGTACAACATGTATCAAATAGTGCATTCATGGTCCAGCAGTTATATACATAACCATGTGCATGCTCGTGAACTCACTCAAGCATAACAAGTGTCTGTAATTATAAAAGAATTCAAATTATGAACTATATAAATTCCTAATGCATTTCTGAACAAGAGTTTTATCAAAGCACTCAGGTTTCTGTTGTCCTTTGCAGATTTTCATACAGATAAGCTGTACAATTTCCAACTCATAACCCTTCCCCATCTTATGATTCCATTTCAACTGGTTTAATTTGAAAATAAAGGTACTGGCTGGTGGGTAATACATGCAACTTATAAACAAGTGCTAATTAAATTCCTTCAGACTTACATTGTGTAAAAGCTTCTAACAACTTCTACAAACTCATAGCGCTTAAAATGTCAGCTGCAAATTACTCACTCCCCACAGCGGTTAGCATACCAGTTGATAGACTTTTAGTTGATCATACATGTACCAGTGTTTATCTTCCCTGCTGATGCAGATCAACACTAGTTTTTTTTACAGGAACTAGTCACCTATATGTACTTTTTATAATAAGAAAGTGTTTCATCTATAACTCCCTGAAAGAATTTGTCAAACATGGTTTAGCTTATCAAAACAATATCACTACACCATACCCCTTTTTAATCTTATTAGCTTATAATCTTGTGGATTATAACACACATGTACTAGCTGATATGTAAGCTTTCCTAAACAAAACAAAATAACTTGATTATGGTTCATTTTAAATTCTTCCTTTGGATGATCAGTATCACATATGCTATAAAAAGAAATAGCATTTACATGTACATGTATGAAGTCAGTGCATGCAATAGAATGTGATTGAAATGGCACAGTGAACGGCATCAAACTATTAATTATGTACATGTATGAAGTCAGTGCATGCAATAGAATGTGATTGAAATGGCACAGTGAACGGCATCAAACTATTAATCATGTACATGTATGAAGTGACTGCATGCAATAGAATGTGATTGAAATGGCACAGTGAACGGCATCAAACTATTAATTGAAGGGCTGTGTACAACAAGGGCATATATCTCCTGATCACATTCTAAATTCTCCTTCAAATTCTTTTTTTTTCTAAGGGAGAATTTACAACGTGATCAAGAGTAACTTACATTGTACGTCATTGTTGCTCACAATCCTTCAATTGTCACTCAGTAAGCAACAAATTAAGTCATCGAGTCCTTAAACTTACCATGCAATACAATAATAGTATAAACGTGCATTCTAGTTCAAATAAATATATGTTTACATGTACTTTAAATAAATGTGAAATATACAGCCTTAATGACTTTCATTAAGTTAAAAATGTATCAGATGCTTCTTTATAAAACTAACAAATAAACTACCAGTAGAATTAATAATAATAATGTCTTTATTCACCTAATAAAATATATACAAGATGTTACAATATTTAAGAATAAAAACCTCAAAAATTTGACGCACGTAACTCACAATTAAGGACATACTAATTTATACTTAAAAATTAGCCAGAGTATTAATAAAGCTATTTTTTAAATGCTTGGTGTTTACTTTCGGCATGAAACAACTTTTTTACCTAAGATGAATAGATGAATCCTTAAACCTAGGTAGAAGTGTAAAAAGTGGGTGTGTCGAGTTATTGCTAATCTTATGAAATAGTTTTCTATCGGCTTTCTCTAAATAAAGTTGGTGAATAAGATATAAGTTAGACATAAACCACCTCTTGTAGCATCTCTTGAGAAAACATTGCATGATGTATTCCCTTGTTTACTTAAAATTAATTCCTTGCACTTTGATGTGTTGCAACTCATTTTGTTTTCTTTAGTCCAATCCATAAATGCCTGCAAAGCTAATTCTGATTTATCTGGAGAGTCCTTAAGTACTGGAACTATAATAGTAGAATCGTCTGCATACTTGATTAAACTGGTGTCTATAAGCTCATTAATTTCCAAATCATTTAAAAATAAAATAAACAAGTAAGATCCACTTACACTACCCTGTGTAGTTCCCTTATTTATGTTTCTCCAACTGCATGTACACATGTAATTAAGACTATAATGTTTCAAAATGCCCTAAAACACCTTTACATCTATATGTACAGTTTGATCAGTGTACATGTACATATACATTGTGGGTTCGTCCAGAAAAGGCAAATGAAATGGACAGGCCACATCCTCAGACATGACGATCTCCTGAGGGATATGTCATTGAAGGACATATGGAGGGGAAAAGGCAACGAGGAAGACAAAGAATGAAGATGCTTGACATATAATGTACATGACTGTACGAAAGCTTCAAGAGGAGGGCAGAGAATAGAGAGAAGTGGAGATATGACGTGGAACAATGGACCTGCCAAGAGGCACAACACTAGCTTATATACAGAGAGAAGGTATGTGCATGGAGCCATTTACATGAACATGTACCAGGTTATGGATAAAGTTGCATCTAGAATATTTAAACCAAAGGGGCAATTTTAAACCACAACACAGAATAATATATCATAGTTCATACAATTTGTGTACAAATACATGTATGTACTGTTGTGAGTTCTTCTATTTCAAAGGAGATGTACAAGAAAATGTATACTTAATTGCGTATATATTAATAATTCCTATTCCTAAACTTCATACACATTGTACTGCAAAAATAAACATTAGTCATTACAATTTGAATAATTTAAAATTACTCCCCAAGTTAATGATTCTAGCTAAACCACGCAATATAACAATTTCAATATAAACTAACAAATGGAATGTCTTGGAGATTTGAGTGTGTGGTTTCTCTAGACAGACCAAGACAGAATAATCACATCTACATGTATAACATAACCACTTTACCTTTACAGCATGCAAATTGGAAACAGTTTGCATGGTTTCGTTTGCATCAATACATTCATCATGAATGATACTGGCTCAAGTATTGCCTTTGGCAGAAAATCTTGTTTACTGAACTCTAAACTGACCCCAAAACCACTGAATGACAAGCATTTCCTGTGGCAAGAAGCCAGGGGTTTACCAAGCTGTAGTTGACAATATTCCTTTGTTTCATAAGACTCGTGAACAATTTGCACTACAAGACTACAAGTGGTTCTAGTATTTTTGTTGTTAAGAGTTCCAGTATTCTAAAAAAAAAATTAAGATGATCTAAAAGCTAAAGAAAAGGCCACCCGTAGAGAAAGGAAGTGTAAATATCAAAGGGTCAGCTAAGTCATTGACAAACATAGGATTACATAAATTTTAGTTTGATCAGAGAACAACAAGCCACGTGTAGTCAAAATATACGAGGAAATTTGCTGATAGCTACAAATTCAACTTCAACAATCAAGGATTTCTGAGTTAAACGTTACAGAACTCATTCTAACGTAAACAGTTTTTCCCACTTTTTACTATCCGAGCATTAAAACACCACCATCTCAATGTAAATTCACTCAAGGTCATGTCACACGGACTACGAGTTGCTCGAAGGCGAAGGGACGCTTTAAGCAAGTCACGTAGGCATCAAATTCTGCAACATTTACCTCGCTTTACAACTACATACATCAAATCCTGTATTCCTATAGTATTTTGGAAAGCATCTTAGGAATTTAACCAAGTTCAAGCAATAAATTATGGCTCTTACCTTTGCAAACGATAGTACAAACAGTGCGGCTTTATGAACGAGTGGTCAACTATCTGTTCACAATCACAGGCACCACAAATTTGGCGGGAAATTTGGCTGATCACGTGATCCCTGAGGCGAAATATTATTATTTTCATATTTTAGGAAGAAATTAAAAATAATGTAATATTAATACAATGAAATATCAGTGCAGCATTGATATTCTTTTAAATGGGAGTTGCCTGCGGAAGAGACTTAAAGAAAGTACAAGAAATATAATAATTTGAATTGGGCCAATATGCAAATATTACAGTCGTTCCAGGGTTCCCCGGCCTGAAAGGTGGAACGCCTGACTAATTTGTTGGTGACCGATCCGCGAGAAGCTGAAAGCTATGATATATGTTGCTTTAACTTACACTTTAGCGGGTTAAAGGGCAGCTTTATAAAATGCCAGTGTGTGAAATCTGCGATAGCGAAACGTTTGAGTCCAGGGATGGCTTGTACTATTGCATGAGCTGTGGAACACAATCGCAGGTTTAGTGATCAACCCTCTTTACTCCTTTAGTTATTCTCAAGCTCAATCAATCTTTATTATTAATATATACCCACAGAATCTTTACAGCTATGTAGAAAAACTGATTTACAAAAGAGCCGTGCTAACTATAATGTAATAATAATGATAAGATATATGTTGTAGGTTGTTTCTCATTTCAGGTTGTTTTTCAAACAACCTAGCTACATTACAGTGTAAGTCATTTTAATTTTTACCTAGGTTATTTTTACATTTTTAGAGTCTTTTAAATGTTGGATAGCTAGCATTGCATTTATATGTTGTTTAGTGACTTAACCCTAAACACCCAAAATTAGTGACTATAGCTCTAAACACCCAAAATTAGTGAGCACCCCTTGTTGATTGGTTAGGGTGTTTTTTAATGTAGGGCTACACTTAGGTTTTGGATTTGGATTCACAGGACCTGAGTGAAAATAATTGTCTGTTGTTTAGAGACTTAACTCTAAACACCCAAAATTATTGACAAATAGCTATAAACACCCAAAGGTAATGAGCACCCATTGTTGATGGTTAATTAATTTCAATTGCACAGTAAATACCATCAATATTGGGTGAGTTATGTAGGATTAGGTTTTGAATTAATTAGTTCACAGGACCATTAATATTGAAGAAGCATTATAATAGTATCGTCTGTTGTTTAGTGACTTACTGCAGCTGACTAAACACCCAAAATTAGTGAACAATTGGTTACTGTTAGGGTTATTTAAATGTTGTTGGGATTAGTTCACAGGACCAGTAAATCGTTTTATAAGATGACTAGAAGCAAATGGAAGTTGCTAAAAAAAATGCTGTATTGCATTACATGTATCTTGTTCTCTCATCAAAGAATTGCTCAGAGGATGTGAATAAAGACACAAAAATGGATAAATGATTGAGAACTAATATACACCGAGAAATAACTCAAAACTTTATCAACAGTTATGTTTTCACTTTGCCCTTGATTTTCATGTGGAACAAGTGCCCGTAACAATCAGATTTGTTAAAGCCAGTTAATTAACACCCCACTCCAAGCAAACTTGCACATACATGTATGCGTTGGAATGGTTTTAATCAGATAGCCCCAAGTGTACTTTATTTAATGTCTATCCAGCTTTCCTAAAATTAGACATTATTTTGAGTGAGATCAGAACCACGATAACTGAATAATCCCAACATTTTCCCTCATAAACAAGATGCTCATTACATATTCAACTAATCTAGTGAGATCAGATTGCAATTGGCTGGCACTTGACAGCACAAACAATAGACATTGTTTCCTGTTGATTAGGAACTAGTTTCTCTTTTCCTTCATGCACTTTGCTATACTTGTTTACTCATTGAAAGAGAAATGACATTTATTCAACTATTCATTTGACATAGAATCAATATGTAATGATAAAAAAATTTGACCATATAATATACACTTTAAACTTATATATAGCTCTTGGTATGTCTTTTTACTTAGCTACTAGATAATAAATTGTTATCAATGATTTAATTTTTTTGGGTGTGACAAAATGAAAATTTACCTAGATATATGTACATATTTCAATTATTTTAAATTAAAATAAAATCAACAAGTACAGGCCACTGACTGAACTATATAATAGAGCCGATTTTGTATGAGAGGGTAAGTTACAGCAATGACTTTATACAGCACAGTTACTGTATGGCATGCTGTACGTGACATTGAAATGGCTTCCCTATTGTTGTCTTTCTGATCCAATCAAATTACAGAGTATGGCCACTGTACATGTAAGGCTATACAGACATGACATATTTTTTCCCCATGCACTCTGACCTATAAAATCCATGCACTCTATTATAATAATTATAATACAGTCTTGTTGTTGTCAACATTTTTACCCAGGATTTCAGAGACGAGGCATGTGAAGAAACTGTTGCAGATCAATACCGACATCTTAGTATTAGCAAGAAAAAGAAACATGGGAGAGAGGCATTTCGTAAGAGTTTTAAACATTATTTACTAATTGATTTTAAATTGTTATTTACATTGCCTTTATGTTTATACCTTCTTAATTAATGCAGCATTTTTATGTTTTAAAGTGACACTATATGACAACAAATTCTGCTGAAAATTACAGTTTTAATAATCAGATCATACTTCTCATTTGAATTTCAATCAACACTGGTATGACACAGCAACTATAAGGCATTTTTCTATGGTTCCAATTTTGAAGACAAGCTCTTTAGACATTCCGATATAAATCTCACCTTTCTGGTCTTCTACACACTTAAAAGTAGCCACATTTATTTTCTTGGGTTTATTGGATAATGTTACTCAATTCTAAATCAAGTAATGATGATAGTTGGTGCTGAAAATTACAGTTAATTAATCGAACTTCCTGCAGGAATTTCGACTTCAGACTGGTTAGTATTTGGTACTTTTACCTTCAAGGTCTGAAGAGAGCAGAAACAGGGTAATATCATAGTGGCACTTTACTAACACTGTTATTTACTTTATTTTTTTTATGAATGATTGAAAGTACAGGCATCCCAGACCTCCTATATTTCCTATATATCCTATAATTTGTATAGGATCCTATAAAGAGCCTATATTTCAAGAAATCCTCCTATATTTCCTATAAATAGGATGTACATGTGTGCTGAGTGATACATTTATATTTTGCACTTTTTAGCATTTTTGTTGTGAATTAACAAAAGCAAAATTCTTTCCAATCAAAAAAAACAAAAACAGGTTTGATCAAACACATTAAAAGTTCACACGTTTTAAAAATTGTGTGTTTATTGTTTACTATTTATTGTTTGAAAGCTATTTTAGCTCCTATAAAGTGCCTATATTTTGGAAAAAAATCCTATATTTTCCTATATTTAGAACTTTCACAGCCTATATTTCCAATCAAATTTGTCCAAAAAGTGGCTGGGATGTACTGTGTATGAAAATATATTAATTGAATGATATATTGATGCCAGGATACACTTTAGGCCTTATGGTACCTCTGTTAGTCCTTAAACCTGTGCCCCTGTAATAATTAATATCCTTGATTGATTTTCAACCTCAGACAGGACAAAGGGCAAGCCCTGGATAATGGAGGAAGCATTTCAGATCATTATCAAGGCCCAGGTTAATTTCCTGGTTGGTTTGGGTGTTGACCCACAGTTGAAGGTATACTTACCATGCACATGTATATGTTGCAGGCCAAATTGACCCAGGTTTGGCTATCAATGACTCTAAAAAGGGATTTATTATTTTGGGGGATTCATAAAAAGGGGGTTTAGTTTTTTAAGGGGAGGACTAAAAAGAAAAAAGAAATTCACCCACTTCTCCCTTACAAAATATATTTTTGACAACCCACCCCTCCCCTCTTCTTCCTCCTACTTCTATCCCTTTCTTAACCCCCCTGATGTCATGCCTACCACTTACATGTACATTCAGGTCACCCATCCATTTACTTACCTCACCCGATCAGGCTTAACTTGGCTGAATGTGTGCTCACCATCAACAATGTGTGCTCACTAATATTATTTAGGCTGTTTAGAGCTAGTCACTAAATAATACAGACTGTAATCCTTCTTCAGTGGTCCTGTGAATTAATTCAAATCCTTCCCCTACATTTAAGAAGACCCTAACCGTCAACAACAGGTGCTCACTAATATACTTTGGGTTCTTTAGGGCTATTAATCACTAAACAACACAGAAATATAATACTTCCTAAAATGTTCCTTGTAAACTGACCCAAATCCTTACATTTAAAAACCCTAACATCAATGAACGTTCAATGTAGGTAAGTTCCCTTTTTAGAATCTTGAAAAAATTACCTGAAGAAAACGTTACCTTAAACACAAAAATCAGGTTGAATCAATTTGACCTAGGTTGAATTGACTCGGGTCAATTTGACCTAGGTTAAATTGACTTAGGGTCAATTTGACCTAGGTGACCTAGGTTAAATTGACTAGGTTAAGTTGACCTAGATTAAATTGACAACAATTTTATACACTTGGATAACATCTACATAATGATTGTACATATTATTTATTACTTATTATCTATTATATGTATAATTACGTATAATTATAAATGTATTACCAGTACATTGTATATATTTTAATTTACAGTATGTAATGTACATGTTGTGGTTCAACATTTTTTTTGGTTCAAAATCTTTTAAAACCAGTTCCAAATTTTTACACCAGTTCCAAATTTTAAAACCAGTTCAATTTTGTAAAACTGGTTTATTTTTAAGATTCTAAAAGGGAAGTTATGTTAACTGATGTTAAGGTTATTTTAAATGTTGGATTTGAGTTTAGAATAGTTCATATGATTAATGAAGGAGGATTATAGTCTGTGTTAGTGATTTAGCCCTGAACATCCTAAATTAGTGACTACACGTAGCTCTAAACACCCTAAATTAAGGTTACTGGGGACCTTCAGGGTACGTTTCGGGAGAAAAAACCGCAATATCTATAAGCAATATCTAATACCTAAACCTGTATATCATTGTAAAGGTTATATTTATACTGGCTACAATAATGCTGAAGTATTTTTGTATCAGTTTGATTTTTTTATTTAAAGATAGCACTCCATAAACTTTGGCTTAGTGTTTTTGTTCTTAAAGTTTAAACTCCGCAGAAATACACAAAACTGCTGTCATTTGCACATTATTAATTTGAACAAGAAGGTTTTTATCTCCAAAACGGTGTCTGGGTTTGTCCATTGGACAATATGGAATTAAATTGTCATTTGAAATTGCAAGGAAATAGTTATGATAGTATTTTTGCTTGCTGACATCAACCTCCTTGAGGTACATTTTAATAAGGCGACAAAGGTAACCCGTGTGTCTACACAAGGACGCCAGGATGCCCACCAATGGGTGAAGAGTTACACTTTGGAATACAGTCTGGACGGCAGCATGTTTACGCCATACTCTGTTAGAGGAAGTGTGAAGGTTTGTTAATACAGCAAACTATTTAAAATTGATATACGCTTGACAAACAGATTTCGTTCTCGTTTTTCAGGTTTTCACTGGCAACAATGATCGCCACAAAGTGGTTAGTCACTTGCTCGCTAATCCAATCATCACTCGCTACATCCGAGTACGTCAGTAATGTAAAATCGTCGAGAAACGAAGACGTTAAGTGATACATTACTGCGGGGGGGGGGGGGGGGGGTACTCCTGTTTGTGACGTATTATGTATGTGCCGCCCGTCGAGATGTCAAATCTGCTGATTTCAAATGCTTTGTCCATTGGGCGAATTGTAAATAATTTAGTTGGTCATCATTTAGTCCAAAATGATGACCAGTGTAATCACTACCCAGATTGTGGTTAGGTTTTGGAACTGAAAACATTTAACAAAACAAAAAGTTTATTAATCATATCAGATAGATACCAAGCAATTAATTTACGGTTTCATGGTTTGTGCTTTTGTTGATTCATTAGTAAGAGTGATTTTCTAATACCTAAACCTGTATATCATTGTAAAGGTTATATTTATACTGGCTACAATAATGCTGAAGTATTTTTGTATCAGTTTGATTTTTTTATTTAAAGATAGCACTCCATAAACTTTGGCTTAGTGTTTTTGTTCTTAAAGTTTAAACTCCGCAGAAATACACAAAACTGCTGTCATTTGCACATTATTAATTTGAACAAGAAGGTTTTTATCTCCAAAACGGTGTCTGGGTTTGTCCATTGGGCGAATTGTTTTTAATTTATATATTTTTTACTTTTCATATCAAAACTAAAGCTGATCATGTACTTACAAAACACCCTATAAAACAGAAACCAAAACGAAATTTTGAATTCCTAGACAAACTTTTTCAAAATAGATATTATTCTATCTGAGGTTCAAATTTCAGGCAGTTTGGATAAATCCTTGTTGACTTGGAGCTTTTTAAAGTTCTTTCTGTAGCTCAAAAAAGTTTGCTGAGAAAAATACAAATGAAAGAAAACCACATTTCACACCCCAATATGTCAGCCCCTTTCTTCAGTAGTTGCATGGCCAATCAAATCAAATCAGATTTTAATTGTGTCACATTCTTTCACAGTGGCTGTGTTGTGTTGCGTTCCACTCTAGATTCGGTCATAGAGAGAAAGGAATTTGTATATCAAAATCAGGAACAGTCGTTCAAAAGTCTAACCATTATAACAAAATTCCCAGCCGAGCAAGTTTAGAGAGGCAGGAGGAGAAACAATACCGGCCGACTACGAAGTGCAGCCATGTCAAACAAAGCCTGATGTAGTGAAAGCAAATATTCAACAGATTGGGTATTTTTTCTTATTTATTGAACGTTTAGCGAAACTGTTTACTTTCTTTCGCTTCTAGAATCAATGTGTTTAGAAGGACAAACTATTAGTACTTAATGGATGAACAAACTATTAATACTATGGATGAGACTTTGCAAGTGGCGCAAATCTGAAGTTTTGAATTCAATGGATTTTCTAATTATTCATGTCGCCGTTTCCTCAGATATTTTCAAATGCATGGCATCCTCGAATGATAAAGTAAGCCACATATTGAAAAGTTTAGGGGAAAAAAGCCTGTAAAATATCAATATTGGTGCTGATTTCAAAGGTTTTGTTATTGTGCTAGTTGTTTATACGGCTGAGCAATTCTACTCTTCGCATGACACTCTGTCAATCAAACCTTGCAAATTTACTTCCGCCAAAATAAGAAATGTTTTTTTTTTCCCAGATGAAAATGTTTTTTTCCAAAACAATTTTTTTGTATCTGAAAGATTTGATCAAATACTACATTACAAGCGGGGAAAAAGTTTGTTAAAAAATATCTGCTTCTGAAGGTCCCCAGCACCCATTGTTGATGGTTAGTGTGTTTTTAAGTGTAGGGGTAGTGTTTGTATTAGTTCTCAGGACCATTGAAGAAGCATTATTTTTCTCTGTTGTTCAGTGATCTAGCTCTAAGTTTAGTTTATACTATAGCTCTTAAAATATCCTCACGTAATTATACAGACAATTGCGAAAATCTCTAAGACCACTTTGATCAATGTTTGGGACAATGGTGCTTGAACTGGTTTTACTATGCTTTCAATCGGATATTGTTGCCTTTTTGAATGCCTGGGCAAATTTAAAACTAACACTGACAGTTGATAACTTTTTTAGTTTTATACATGTATGTAATGTGATTTTATTCAGTTTTTCTTTGCCTCCCTGCGCTTTATAATTCTCTAGATCTGATGACAGGAGAACAATTTGAAAAGCTTTCCTTCGTACACAACTTCTTTGCTGTCAGGTTATTTATAGAAGCTGATTTAACTAGCTTACTTCCATACTTTTCTTGTTAAGTCAGAGATTCTCTTTTATCGCTTTTCACAGATATTGCTTCACTCTTCCATATAAATTTTCTTCTAAATATAAGGTGAGGAGTGAAATCTGGTTTTCTTTTAGTTTGGTTTTAACTCTATAAAAGTCGGTTTGGTTCAGAGTTCTCCCCATGCAACTCAGCGAAGATTTCTAAGTCTGACTTTGTTAGTAGTGTGCATGTGTGAATAAAATTTAGTATGGAAATTAGTTACTAGTCCCCTCTCGGTTATGAAAAGCTATATTATTCCAAAAACTCCAACGCAAGTCTCTGTGGTGCAGTTGGCAAAGCTTTGGTCTTCCATTGAAGGCATTCTTCCAAGCGAAGGGTTGCAGGTTGGAGTCCCACTACCAGTGGTGAATGAATTCCAAAGTTGGTTGTGGGGGGCTAGGGAAGGGAAAAGGAGATGGGAGGGGGAATGGTGCGTACTGTAGAGAGGGAGGGGAGAGTGGTCAAAGAAAATTTTGCAAGGGAGGTGTGGGTAGATTTATTTTTATTTTTAAATTCCCCAGAAAAAAACTAAACCCCTTTTTTTTATGAATCCCAAAAAAATGAAAATTGGAAAAAAACAGTTTTGAAAATTTGAACTGTTTTTTTTTTAAATTTTGAACCAAATTTTTTTTACAACCACAACATACATGTATATACACTACATCAGCTGGTAGTTATCCAGGGGTGGAGCTCGCCGAAGTCAACTATCACAGCCGAAAGAAAAACCCAGAGAAAGAAGTCTAATACATGTAGGCCAGTTCCATGGTCCTGCATGCACCTCAAATTTTCAATGTTTCTTGCATGGAAATGAGGCAACATTTTACTGGCGGACCTCGCTCGATACCAACATGGGTGACAGTTATGGAAAATGTGTTGAGCTCTCTGAATCTTTGGGTGTAATAAAGAGATATCCATGGCCTGAAAAGAATAGGGATCCTTTAAAAAAAGAGGACTTGGTGATATTTTAAAATAATTTGGGGCTCAAATTTGCTACTACGAGAATTTGTGTTTGTGGGACAATTAAGCTTGCCAGGGATACTGCTGTATAGTGCAGTATAGCACTGTATAGTGCTGTATAGTTCAGAATAGCGCTGTACGTATGGTGCTGACACACCTATTTTGTTTAAGGCATAAGTTTTATCGAAAATTGCTTATGGTTGATCTGTTTATGGATCATCTGCACCTGAGCTTACAACAGTCCAGTGTTTTGTAACTACAGTAGATGTTTCAAGCATAGATACATGTATTATGTCAGAGAAGTTCTGTATTTGTTTAATTCCTTGCTAGAAAAAAAAGTGATAGATCTATTTTTAAGAAGACTAGCAATTCTGATAATGACCCACTTAAGACTCTTCTACCAGTTGTAAAGGAATCCTCCAAGCACCTTTGCAAGCAAGAATCCTTGTGGCTTAGTGTTAATACAGAGTGTTTTAAACTTAAGGTTTTTTAACTATTTTAACAGAATCATTTTTAAATACAACTTAGTTATGAATTAGATCTAACTTATTTAGCTTTTTATATTTTGTGAATATATTTGTAATTTTAGCCGGTTTTCACTACTTGATATTGATGTATTTTTGTAATAGCTAATTTTAGATACATGTATTAGTTATAATTATTGTAAATAATTTAGTTGCTCATCATTTAGTCCAAAATGATGACCAGTGTAATCACTACCCAGATTGTGGTTAGGTTTTGGAACTGAAAACATTTAACAAAACAAAAAGTTTATTAATCATATCAGATAGATACCAAGCAATTAATTTACGGTTTCATGGTTTGTGCTTTTGTTGATTCATTAGTAAGAGTGATTTTCACTGACCATTTTTTTATGTACATGATTGTGTACAAACATTGCACTTATAATTTTGTAAAGCCCTATTCTACCCATGGATTCACACAGCTCAACACATTTTCCATAACTGTTGCCATTGTTAATTGGTATCAAGTGTGGCCCACCAGAAAGTGAAAGACTGACAATCAGATGCTGGCCTAATATTGTTTTAGCTACTGTTCTTTCCAATTTAGCTTAGTATTGACTATTGACATTTGTACATAGAAAAAAACCTGTGAAAAACATTGGAAAATAAGCAATTTTCTAGCTGATTTTTGCCTGTGCAAGCTCATCCTGGGACTTTTAACAAACTCTTTGCTGAGATATTCACTGCCGAAACAATATAATGTGCATTCACTTATTTTAGGATGTAGTGCATCAGATGTGGTGCAAATACTTGCAGATGTTAGGAATAGCATTCTGTGAGATGGGAGAATTCCCTCCCAGCCTGCAGAAAAGCTATGCCTATCAACACAATGCCAAAGCCATGGGCAAGGAAGTGAAAAGGAAGAAGAATAGGGAGGAGTATTCTGATGATGAATACATGTACTTGGAGCTAAGCTCACAAATAGCGGGGGAGGAGTTTTATTCAGGTATTTAAACATAGTCCTACAATCCAATTGGATGGAAGTTCGGGAAACCATTTCATTGTCATAGCATGCCGTATGCCACACAGCGGTCAAATGTCTGTGCAATAATGCATCAACTAATATTTTCAAAATGACTGAAAATTGTTGCATGTGGTTGTTGATTGGTGTTAACTTTCCTTATTTTCTGGAATATCAAGGTAATTCAATCGTTTGCACGTTATGATATTTATCTGTGAGTGTATTGGTGCGTATCATGTTCAACACACCCATTTTCTAACCAGTAGCCACACAGCAGTCAAATTAATGTCAGTCTCGGTTGTTGGCTGCACCAATTTCCCACACAAATTTACCGTAAAACATTGTAACAACCCAGTATTTCACCAAAAAAACACTCGCCTTTTCAACTTCAACCTCAAATATCAAGGAAAAATGTTAAACTTTAAGGTTAGTCTATTTATCATTAAATATAGTTTACTGATTATTCCACAATCTAACAAAAACGTTCTGAAGGTTGCATGCAATCTTGTTCCCAGAGCCCACATATTTTTTGGCCAGCGGCAGAAGTCATCGCTCTATAATCAGTAGTTTCTCACAGTCGAAACGGTATAGCATACTAAAGCCTTAGTTCTTTCACCTTTACAATAGGCAAATTCCATTGGACCTGTCGTATTTGTTACAATTTTCAATAAATTATTCTTTCCCGAAAACTCAGACTTAAGAAAACACATTGAAAACGTGTTGTGTGAACTATTTTTAAAGTTCAAAAACCACATTCAAATTCAGTAGTGGAAAACTAAAAATAACTAGTGTCTCATTTTGTTTAATGTCAGATACATATGAAGTAAATATGTATGGCTGCAATGGTAATAGTGAACAATCACGTACCAAATTTTGGTCGGTAGGTTGTCGGTAGGTTGTCGGTAGGTTGTCGGTAGGTTGTCGGTAGGCTGTCGGTAGGCTGTCGGTAGGCTGTCGGTAGGCTGTCGGTAGGCTGTCGGTAGGTTGTCGGTAGGCTGTTGGTAGGTTGTCGGTAGATTGTTAATGATCGTATGCTTCTAAGTAAACATCAAATTCATCTTTATAATAAAGTGCCATTTTCAAACAAAGTGTGCGCGCTCTAGACTGACGAGCTCGCAACCAGAGCGGTTATTTCTTGGCACTAATAGTTATCATGTCTGCAGTAAACTGGTGATGAGCTAGTTCTTGTCATGTTCATAAACAAAATGGGGATCAGGTATAGTTTACGGCTCCACTTGACAAAGGAGTTGTAACTTTAGAGTCGTAAACTAAAGAGTAATGTTTTAGTAATTTAGATCAAAGCAAAGATCAAAACATTGAATAAAAGTTAACATTTGAGTAAGTTGAGACTTAGGAGTTACGTTAAAATGTTTACGCCAACCAATCCACCACACAGTTCTGTCACGCAATACCGAACGCGTGAACTTGAATTAAAGAAATACATACCAAACAACGGCCTACTAGAGTCACATGAATTTCAGTTGTGTTGCACTTGCAGTGTTATAAAAACATGGCGGCCTAAGCAGGGATGCATGGGAATATAACAGGGTGACTGCAACATTTTTTTCATTTTTATTTGGCTCCTATTAAAGAAGCTGTCTTTCCGGATGGAGACCGTCGTCTTGCAGCGGTGACAGCGCAAGTTATATATGTCCCGAAGACTTTTGCGTTGACCAAACGCCATGGGATGGGAACATCTTGGACGGTCCATGTGATCAGCAAGAAGATCACGGAGCTGAAGAAATAAACAATAAACAATTGAATTTGGCTAATTAGCAGAGACGCTGTGAAATCTAACACGTCCTAAATACAATGGAGCAAAATTGAATAGCTTTAGAAAAGCTGAAAATAACCACAGAAGTGTGCTTCGATTATAACTTTTTAATGCATACTTTTAGTTTATAAGTAAAGAATAGTTGTTTAATACATGTAACTGAAGTGATACATAATAATTTAATAAGTTATTCCCTCGTGTTTTTACTCTCATGCGGAGGTGAGTCGTAAACCTTTTTATATGCAAAGTTTGTCTATTCTCAATCGACACACTATGAAGAACCCTGGCAGAACCCTGTTTATTTGACTGACTTCACTGGCATCCCTTGACTGAAATCAATCAGTCACAAGAGCCGGGCCGTTCTGCGCGTTACCAAGGTAACTGTCTTGAAATAAAAAAACCTGTCTACTTCCAGATATCCTGAAATATCGATGCAATAGTCATTGTTAAGTGTGATTCCACTAATATTTTTCCTGCAACAAGTTAATAGAAGTCTCAACTAACGGTTGATCTTGTTTTGAAAAAGGAGTCGTCAAGTGAAGTCGTAAACTACACCTGATCCCAAAATGGCGCTCAACAACAGATGCTAGACGAAACATAACATTGAAACTTCAATATCTTGTATTTTCTCTTCACTTTTGGGTCTGAAAACAAGCTTAGAAGATACACATATTACTTGTTGGTAAGTTTTAAGTGTCGGTAAAAACTTACGTAAACTACACCTGATCCCAAAATGGCGCTCAACAACAGATACTAGACGAAACATAACATTGAAACTTCAATATCTTGTATTTTCTCTTCACTTTTGGGTCTGAAAACAAGCTTAGAAGATACACATATGACTTGTTGGTAAGTTTTAAGTGTCGGTAAATTCGTCAATATCTTGTCTTAGAAGATACACATAAGCTTATTACTTGTCGGTAGATTGTCGGCCGATTTCATATGGTTGTCGGTGGAATTTACGTAGTTGTCGGTAGTTTTTTTTATTTTTTTATTTAATAGCTTAACTCAGGCTGAGAAACAGACTCTAGGTCCAAACGAGCTCAGCCTGAGACAAATACGAATACACTGACAATACATTACAGATAGAACTATGAATAATGTATTAAGCATGAAATGTAAAATATATGATGCAAAAAAAAATATAATAATAGTGTACATTTGTACATTTGGTCGGCCGGCCAAGTACAAGTAAATAAGCGCAGAAAAAAGTTAGCGGCAACAAATAGTAGATGTGTTAGTAGATCGGCATTTAGAACAGATAGTTTTATAGGTTCTAATGCGATCAGGGTCAAAAGTGGAAAGCAAAAGCGCAAGATAGTGAGCTCGTAGCAATGTTTTGAAAGACGAAATTGAACTACAGGACTTAATATTTAAAGGCAGCGAGTTCCATAGAATAACTATGCGATTAAAGAAAGAATCCCTATAAGTAGATGTTTTGCATGGGTTAAGCTTGTAGTCTGAACCAGTAGTGCTTCTTGTAGATCTTGATGAAAGCGAGCATGGAGTTACATAACTAGATAGATCGGTATTGTTAAGCTTAAGGCGACACTTAAACAAATATATGAGGTCTAGATATTCTAGCCAGTATGAAAGTGGCAGTAGATTAAGTTTAAGTAGCCTATCTTTATAGGGTAAGTCTACTTTTAACATGAATTTGGTTGCGCGGCGCTGAATACGTTCGAGAAGTTGGATATCTCTAGAGCTTGACTGCGGGGCACAAACCTGACTACCGTAGCACAGAATGGAACGCACTAGCGTAAGATAAAGGGTACGACGCAGCGTTACCCCTAAAGAGTATCTACCGACAATCTACCGACAACCTACCGACAACAACTTTGGTACGTGATTGTTCACTATTACCGGCTGCAATGCAGGTGTTCCAAAGCTATTTTTAAAGTATGTGATATAAAGTGGTAAGCTGTAGTGCTGTGTCATGGTGAGAGCCTTAATTTTATATTCGCATTCCGGACCAGACACAGTAATTTTCATATGAACTGACAAACCTCGAAGTAAAATCAAAGCAAATATGGAAAAATGATTAACAAACTGTGTATAGACATATCCTGATAACATATTGTGTTTAACTCACAGATGACGATCCAGATCCAGATCATGACAAGAGTTCATCAGGAGATGAATGGGAGGGTGAAGAGTCTGCTGCCAAGAGTATCCATGCTGATGATGAGTCGATTGGATCATGTGTTTTAGGCAAGCAGAAAAAATTTCCCTACTGTCGGCGAATGGTGCTGAGGACAACACTATCCTTCTCCTACCTGGGACTCCTATGGCTGGACGAACCAGTATTCCTTAGCGATATATTTAGGTGAGGATAATTGATATCATTTGATGATGATGATTACTAATTAATTATTACTACAAGTGGAAACTGCTACATGTAATGATAATGAAACGTGATAAATTTGCCAGCACCACCATAGGTTACTCTATACATGTATTACTCTAAAACCTCAAAGCATTGAGCAAAGGAGTAGATTGTGGTGTTGACTTATTCTCCTCAGTATTGTAAGGTTCGCAGATGTTATCCCAAATTCGCAACCAATACGTTGCAATCGTCGTGTTTATGTATCAGTCAATTCCAAACCCTTCCTCCCTTATTTTGGCAAGGTATGCAGCTTGCATTTGGCATGTATAGTGCTAGAACAATGATTTGCCACTGAAACTTCATTTAATCCAGTTCTGAACTGGAAAATACAAAGTTAAACTGTGTCCCAGCATGCCTTGCTGCCAAAACGAAATTTTCGGGTAGAAAGCAACTTAGTAGAGACATGGGTTTTTTACCAAAATCTTTCTCATAGAAAAACTGCAGGGGGCCCTCTTAGTTTGGTTGAAGTCTACGTTGAGGAGGAGAAGTGAGAGTGAAAACAAAATTTCAAAACAACTTAACCCCCACCCAGGAGAAATAAGATGAAGTGGACCTACCAAAGTTTGTGCCAGCAAATAGTTCGAATATTTCGGTGGCCGCCGAACCATGTGGCGCAGGAGTGGCCAGTTTCTGGTATTTGTACTGACTGTTTTCGTTTTCTGTACGAGGTTTCTTAATCTCTCAACATGAGTTTTATGTGTCAGTGCTCAATCTCAGCTGTTAGTTTGGATGTTTAGAAGGAAATTGGATTGTGATAATATGGGGCATAGTGGTCCCATAGAGGGGCGAGGAAGGGAGTTACTATCCAAAAGGATACTGTTGTACTATTTGTGGTATTCAAAACCCTCAGATGCTGGTACTTAGTCCCCGCAGGCCGTGCTGCGCGGAACTTCAAGGTTGCGACTTTAGTCCAAACCGATGACGTCGTTTTGTGGAGTCTGGCGTCGACTGGAGTGATTCTAGAGTGTTTTTTTGCCCTTCGAGTGATTTTGTCGTGATTAACGGACTGTTCAGCCTAGTATTTATAGAGATCTCAAAAATCAATAAACTCTCCAAAACCGATTCAAACTAGCCTAAAATAGAAGAATAGTCAAGGACACAAGAAAAGGACACTCAAAGTACATTTATTGCAAAATTTTGTTTCACTACGTTTATTTTTCTACGATAAGAAATAATTACAAACTCTAGCGACTGATAAGCTTGGGTTGCCTGTAATAAGATAAGCTTTGCTTGCCTGTGTTCGGTTGCACGCGCGCGTCACGGATTTCCCGCCAACAATTCCCAAAAGAACGCCATTTTGCTTCCGTGTTATCGGGAATGTTATTCTGTTCATTCCGAAAACGTACTAGTTCCCAATAGAATATTACATAATAGTACGTACTAGTTCCCAATAGAATAGTACGTAATAGTGTTTTACTAGGTAAATGACGATGTTAACGTTGGTAAATGGAAGTAGGAGATTCTTGTGATAGAAATTTCTGGAATACCAACCCAACAGGAACGTGTTTTTTTTTCTGAAATTAATTTTTATTCTTTACGAAAACATCCTTAAGTAGTAAAGTCCTCTGTAGCCCCTTTAATCTAACTGACTGCTCTGCCAGAAGGCCGACGGTGCACAACGTTACCTCTTTGTCTGGCAGAGCTCCTAATTAAGGGATTCAAGTCCAAGCAAGCCACTCGGATCAGGCACCACGCATTGTTCACTACTTTCTTTCTGCAAAAGAAGAAAAACGGGAAAAGACATTAGTGTCATGGGTCACAATGGCGTACATTGTATGTTGTGGCTGTGTAAAAGCATACCAACGAAGAAACACAAAAAGAAAACCTTTGTCACATTGCATGGACGTATTAATTAAAACTTTATTTATACACGCGGAAAATTAAATAACATGCACTTAAATATCTAATTCATAAATTACATGCACTAATTATATAATGTATTAAATAATACGATAGAGAATAGACAGCCTTCAATTTATTTTTGAATGATATCATTGACTTGGTGTGAAGAGGAAGGTTATTCCTCATTTTCGCGTCCCACTATAACTAAAGCTCTTATTCGTGAATTCCGAGTATTTGTGAGAGCAATGTGCAGTTTAGTAGTGGAACCTCTGAGTCATAATGGGTGCATTTCTCGACAGAAGTAAACATATCTGTGAGAGAGAGTGCGCAATCTTTCGAACTTTAAACATAATAACTTTGCGTTTAAATTTCCTTTCAGAGAGCTTGTCCCATCCTAACAAATCTAGCAATGATTGGGAGCTGATATCATAATTTGTACGGAGGATAAGTCTCGCTCGCAGCTCTGTTTTGGAACTTTTGCAACTTGTCAAAGAGAGATACAGTTATGCCATCCCACACCTCACAACAACTATCTAGGTGGGATTGAACAACAAGAGGTATATATATCATGTATCTTGAAGTGCAGTATGACCCTTTTGGTGGCACTTAATCTAGAGGCAATCTTTAAAAATAATATGTATGTGTTTTTCCCATGTTAAGTGTTCATCAATTATAACCCTAATGATAATATTTGGTATTTGCCTTACTTTGGCAAGCCTTTAGCGAAAGCCATATAACTTATATTCAGTTTTCGCGACATTATTAAGTTGTAATTTATTTGCAACTAGCCAATTATAAATTTTGTTTAGTTCACCATTCGCTTTCTTTTTAATGTCGGGTATTTCGAGACCACTAATTGAGATATCATCTTCGAGTCTGCAAGGGGTCGAGTCACCAAGGCAGTTCGGTAAATCATTTGCTAATGAGGGCCAAGGTTGTACGAAACGTATCAAGGTTGGGATGGTAGTATACGGTTACAATTCTTACCTAGTAACGGGAGTCCTTCCACTCATTGCTCATTGGACTGCCTGACGAGGTGGCGCTCCTTCAACTTGGAATGCAACGGCACTTCCTCCCGCAGCTGATCTGTAATAAAACAGGAATGATTTATTTGAGGGGTTTTCGCCATTACTTTTTTTAAATATCTGAATTTTACTGACGGACCTGAAACAACCATAAGGGCTGATCAAAGTCACGACCCGGCTTAATCCACAGATCGAATTGGAATTTAGCGTGTTGGTCAGTTTTGTGGAGGGAGGAAAACTGGACACTCCCAAAACAATCATTTCATTAGGTTAAAAAATCCTGTTACTTACAGGAAGTCCCTTGAAAACTCGATTCCCCAACTCCACGAGGAGTGCATTGCATTCCTTCATGTTTGTGATTTGCTTACACGAAAGAATGCAGAGGCTTACACGAAGGAATGCAGAGGAACACCTCTTCTGCACTCTGTATACTTTTGTTACAGCCATCGCAGTCGATTAGCCAGTTTTTAGACATCAAAGATCCTGTAGCTTTACTGTCTTATACTTTCGTGGCATGGTAAAAGGTTCTTGCCTTCGTGCAGCCGGAACTGACTGGCTAACACAATTTGTGTTAATAAAAAGGTCCTATACTTTATAGCAACATGAGAATCTGATAAACAAATACCATTATGGTAAACACGTCCTCTTTTGTACAAATGTCAAAAGAAGAAAATCGGTATGTAATTACTAAATTAATCCTATCCATCCTGAGAGCTTCCTGTGATATTCCATATATGGTCAATATATTCCATTTTTGGAAAGCAGGACGGATCGTCGAATACTAGAACACGTTCAGGAAGTGTATCGAGCCGGAAGAAGAGAGACGGATACAAGGTAGGCTACAGGAAGTGTGATGCATGAGCATGAGCATATGCCTCACTAGTATCAAGTCAGGCCCAAATATTACTCTGAACGACAACAATTGTTTGATATGGTACATGCAAGATAATGAGTAGATTTGTTATGAATTTTACCTACTTTTTCACTTTTACTATTCACATGCATCGATGATGTTAGTTGGATGGAAAATAAACAGCTACGATTAGAGTGGCGCACATGGTTGCGTGCTGACAGAAATTGTTTTTTTTATATAAAAAATAGGAGCAAATTAGTTTATAGCAATAACAATAACAATTTTTATTAGCATTCCCATGTACATAAATGGTATTACCACTACATTACATATGAAACAAGAGCCCATCTGGGCTTTCACTCGGGCCACATGAGATTGAAGATGAAATACACTTTCATTTGAAATCCTCTTAGTAATAACCAAAGGGAAGAATTATTAGCTGAATTTAGCAGTCTTTTGGAGTGGCCGGTAGCGCGGTGACTTTCATAAAATTTCTCTCCTCCCCTAGTAAATATGTAATTTAATATTTTTGTTTTTCTCGTATGTTGACCTTTTAATTTAAACAGTTTAACACACTGCATTTGAGCAGGCATATATTCATTGTTTTGAACCCGAGAATTAACCGTACTACCGTACTTCATGGTCCCTTTCTTTAGTAGTGGGTTGTCGGTCAGGTAATTATAAACTCTCGTCATTTAGCACAGAAATAATGTATTCTGATGAATAGGGATCGGGTTGTCGTGAAGAATCTAAAGAATTCCGTCTCTTCCGGTTTGAATTTGACTCATGTGTATGTTGCTTTTGGAGTTTCAAGGATATGTTGATCCAAAACTACAGGCTCTTGGGGTTTTTCATTGACTTGTGAACTTGCAGGCTCTGTAATTTGTTTTGTTTTCTTAGTATAACATAAAGTGTTGAACATGTTCATTTTCTCAAGCATGTCGCGCGTGACCTCTGTTTCTTCATTCGTTAAGTTCTCTACTTTCATCTGTAATCTGGGAAACTCGATCTTTTCCCATGCCTTGGCACATAACTATTCCTGTTGTGGATGATTATAAGTAAAATCCTTCGACAGCTTGTACCGTTTCCGCTAGGTCAATATCCTCGCTGGAACGAAATAACTTGATCTCAATACTCTCTGATCCAACTTACGGTAAATTTAAATCTCTGACAGTTTTTAAGAGACTCATAATATTGGTCTTGAAGTGCCTTCACCCAAAATAAGATGTTCTCCTCGGATGTTTTAAATGCAGCACAGCGAGCCGATGGCTTATATATTCCAATATCTATTTCTTCGAATTTTAGCTTTCCGGATCCTGGCCCCTTTGCTTCAGGTTGTCGTACGTGTCGTATATAAAAGCACTGGCCATCTGGGTAAAAAACGCGGTCCTTCGGCTCCGACAATAGCGCCAGTTGCAATATCCTGAGCCTGTTGGAAGGCTTTCGCATGAGTGAAGTTAAATAAAACATTAAACTGGCTTACATTTGAGAGATGAGACTCCAAGTTACAGAGAAAGTTCCTCGCGGGTCTTCCGCCATCTTGATTTTACTGTATTCAATTATGTAAATAAATTAACCTGGCGATTGTTGCGTGACCAGCACAGTGCGATCTGATTGGTGTGAATTTGACCTTTAACGCATGCGCTGAACGCTTGCTACACGGAATAAAAAAATAAAAAAATAAAAATAAAAAAATGACTTGCATTTTAAGACTCGGTGCTGCCACAGGCAGCCCGAGTAATTATATAAATTTATTCATAAACTAATTACAATAATAATATAATAAATGATTGAACAAGAGTAATTGTTTCAGTTTATTATTGAACTGTTTTTGGTGTAATTAACCGATTCCGTAACTGAAAGGCTTCAAAAATGAAATGTCCAGTTTTTTTGCAAATAAGAGGGTCAATATTGTTGAATGAAAATAGGGTCTTTTCTTTGATATCTAAGTTTCTAAAGTGTTTATATTTCTGACATATGTCTTCAAAGAATTGGTTTCTAATTCTATTATATAAGGTCACAGTGAAATATGAAGTGCATTTCATTCTCAATATAGTTTGATTGACATTGTTGGCATGTTCTTAGCTCGAGGCCGGGCATTCTAGGGTTGGAGTGTCTACCGGTTTCTATTCTGAGGTTGTGATTACCACATCTTAATTTCGTAAGCATTCTTCTATGCTCCGTATTCTTAATGTGGTTAAAATATATAGAGCTGCTGGTATCATGCTTGAATAGCGAGTAAAATTCGAGTTTTCTGTTTATTTCGATGAGTTTTAATTGATGTAATTTTGATTAATGAATAATGTTTTGCGTTACTTTAGGTATACATTTTGTTGTATATTGTTCGATGTTATGTTCTTGTCCATTATCATGTGCGTCGAATAAGTTTAAAATTTTATTTATTGATAACATAAAACTTGTTTTATTGGAGGATGCTAAATCATTTGAGATAAGAAGACACTGTTTAGCGATGCTATTATCAGGAAGTTGTTTGAGATGTAACCAAAAATGTAACATATTGCGATAAATTGTAGATTTCAAAGACAGTCTACCTACCTCATTACGAGATGCTACATTGGGCGCTCTTTTATTTAATCCTAGATAATATTTAAAGAATTGAGTGTGGAGTCGTTCGATTGGGTCTGATTCCCATTTATGAAAATTCATACTATCATAAGCACCCCAAATTTCAGAGTTATATAATAAGATAGGTGCAAATAAGCTATCAAAAAGCTTATTGCATATATTTATAGGTATTTTTGTAAAATCAAGATATCTCTTTGTACCAAAAATAGAACGTCTAGTTTTCTCAGTTGAGGTTATTTTTGATTTTGTGAAGCTACCATTACTGGAAATTGTGGACCCCAAGTAAGTGTAGTCGAGAGAATTCGTAATATGTGAACCGTTTAGGAAGAAATTGTATTTCTCTAAACTAGATTTGCGACATTGTTTTTGAAAAATTACAGTATTCGTTTTCTTTTTATTTATGGTTAACATCCATTGTTGACAATAATCTTGTAACGTGTTAATGGTATTTTGTAAACCTGCAGCACTAGTAGATATTAAGACAAGGTCGTCCGCGTAGATTAAACTATTTATAGATGATCCATTTGGTAGAGAAACTGGGTCAAGCTCAGGAGTATTTTGTAAGATAAAAGGTATTTCATTCAAATATAAATTAAATAAGAGTGGGGATAAAACACACCCTTGTCGAACACCTCTATTGAATTTGAAATAATTAGTTCTCTTATTTCTTAATTTGATACTACATTCAGTTTTTGCATACATGTCTGAGATGATATTGAAGAATTTCCCTCCCATATTATAATTCAATAGTTTCGTAAATAAACCTGGATGCCATATCGAATCAAAAGCTTTCCGGAAATCAACGAAACAACAAAATAATTTACCTTTGTTCGCATTAATAACATATTTATCAATTAGGGTTCGTAATGAGAATATATGATCCGAAGTTCGATTACCCGGGAGGAATCCAATTTGAGAATTAGGATGTAGAATGTTCTGTTTTTTTATAAGTTCACATAGTCTATTATTGAGGATGAAGCAGAATAACTTTCCTAGGCAGCTAGTAACACAAATGCCTCTGTAATTGGAGGGGTCCGATTTATCACCTGATTTATAAATGGTACTAATTAATCCTTTGGTCCACACATCTGGATAGTGTGCAGTTTTAATGATAAGATTAAATAATTTAGACAATACCTGTATTAATATATTTATTCCGCACTTCAACATCTCGCTACGAATCCTATCTGTACCAGGTGATTTTTTATTTTTGAGTTTTTTAACAGCTTTTCTAATTTCGGAGTTCGATATTAACTTATCTAAATCGGTACTGATATGGTCAAGTGGGTCAGTTTTTTTAACAGTATCGCTTATGTTCTGATGGGTTTGTGAATAGTGTTTTTCGTCTATGCTTGAGTGCAAAACACTAAAATGGTTATATAGGTCATTTAGAGGGATAGGTTGATTAGGAGGATTATTGTTTACGTTGTTTAATGACTTAAGTTTGGACCAAAATTGTTTGGGGTCTTTCTCTCTAATTAATGAATGAATATTATCATCAGAAAATTTCATCTTTTTATGTCGTAATAAGTTTTTGTACTGTTTATTAATATCATGGTATTCTTTCCTTATATGATTATCTAAAGGAGATTTATGTAGCTTATTTGCAGTCCTTTTATATATTAGGCGCAGGTCTTTACAGTCTTTGTCAAACCATGCTTGGGACGATCGTGTATTACTATTATATTTAACACGTACTAGTTGTAAAGATGTTTTAGCGGCAGACTCAATGATGTTATTAAATTGGGAGACTGCATTATTCACAACATTAGAAGTGTAACTAAAATTTGTGTTCTCGAAATCACGAATCTTTTGCTGTATGTCAGGAGATTGCAAAGATTCAATGAACTTATCTTTAGAGTCAGAGTTCCATATAAATTGTGTAGGAAGATCGAATAAGACTACTTTATTATTTTCGATAACCGGAGGCGGTAATGACGTTTTCAGCCAACTAATGAGTTGAGAATGGTCTGATAAGAATGTGGGTTGTTTCACAGTAAAACTGTCAAATGCATTAAGTAAATCATGACTTACTATGAAGTAATCCACTGTGCTAAATCCTTTTTGGCTGTTAAAAGTTAATCTCCCAAGGGAATCGCCTCTTATTCTTCCATTTAGAATCCGTAAGTCTAAGGATTTGCATATTTCTAATAATGATTTCCCAAGGTTGTTGATGTGACTGTCTAATTTTTTTCTAGGACATATGTGTTTCTGTATGGGAAGACAGTCCCCTGGAATATATTGTGAATTGTCTGCATTTATAAAATCATCAGCATTGCCAGTACGAGCATTAAAGTCCCCGGCTATTATAACAGATCCCTCTCTCTGAAATTGGTTTATGTCGTTTTCTAAATTTGAAAAAACGTCGGGGTTATGGTATGGAGAATCATACGGGGGTATATAACAAGCACATAAGAAAATATCATCAGTTAAGTGAAAGAATGTCTTATCAAGTTTACACCAAATATAATCGGAAGAGTTCTTAATCAAAGTTACACCTTTTTTAAGATAGGATGCAATAGCAATCAATACACCTCCTGAGAATCTACCAGATTTTCTAGTATTCATTTTTTTTAGGAGGGTTAATGGCAATGATATCAAAACCTGGGAGGTCTATAATTTCGTGCCCCCAAATTTCTGAAAGGATTATAAAATCACAGTTTTTAATGTTATTTAAAAAATCATTATTACTCAATTTAGTTTCAGAACTAGACCTTTTTCCGAGTCCGTTTATGTTCCAACAACTCAGCTTTAAAAGATGTGGTACAGGTGTTTTAGACCCGTGAAAACACATATTAAATGTATAAGACTAAATAGACTAGAACAAAAGAAATGAAAGGAAGAATTAAGAAATAATATAGTTGATTTGGTAGTTATGCCTGACGAATCATTTCATATATTTGAAATAATTTCATTATGATACCGTTATCCATATTAGGAAGCACTTGGTCTTGTTCCTTTCCCTTAACCACAGCGTCAGCATACGAACGCGAATCTCGGTGGAATACAGATGGAGAAGAGGGTTGTGTTGGTCTCACTACAGTATGATGAGAAGGAATAGATGGGTGTAGGTCAGTTCTATTAAAGGGATCTTGCATTGGTAGATGGTAGATTTGTTGGGGTTCCGGTCGTCGGATTTCTCGTCTTAGTGGTTTTACTGGTGACCTTCTGTTGCTAATCCTATTATAAATAGCGTCTTTGAAGTTTGCTACCAGAACTCCTACTTTCATTCGCTTGAGATGTTTATTGTCGTGAAGCATGTCTTCTGTGATATTATCATTATTTATGAAGTGGATATTAGGGTGTACAGAGATGAAGCGTAGTTTCGTGTTGAATTGAGAACGAGGTAGATCTTCGTTGTCTTGGCGTTTGAGTAGAGTGGATACTAGTATTTTTGAAGTTGGGTATTTTTGAGCAGCAATGTCAATTAGAGTTTGAAAGTGTTCAATACAATTGTCAATAGACGTGTGTTCAATATCATTTGTCCCAGTATGTATAATTATATGGGAGGGTTGTCCAAGATCAGTTGAATTTAGTACTTCTATCGCAGTTGAAATCGTAGGACAAAAGTGACGATTAACAGATTTGTTTGGGCAAAGCCTCTTTGGGTTAATGAATTTTCCATTTGAGTCCATTAAAAGAATAACATCAGCTTTGTTATCACTTCTATGGTAATTTGTTGGTTGTTTCCGTTGATAATAATTTTATTAAACTTTATACCAAAAAGGTACATCAGCTAATATTAGAGAATGAATAAAATATGGTTACATAATAGTAATTACAATAGGATACATAATACACAAGACTGGACCTATTTGTAATCTAATTAACAGTCAATTAACCTGTTTGCTTGCTCTAGGACGTTATAACAATAGTTTGCAAAAATTATATTTACTGATTTGTCCTTCATAGTCAATAAATACAAGAACAACGATTTATCATTGAAAAAACGGAAATTAGCATTAACAGCAAGAATGGTTCTAAGGAAATTTTCTTTTAACTCAAGAAAATTAGAATGCTTGCAGTCAAACAAAAAGTGAAATTCATCACCGACCTTATTGCATGTACACAGAGGACATACACGAGAAACGTAATCTATTTTTTTATAACGCCCGGTTTCAACTGGTAACTTGTGTGCTGAAATTCTTAATTTTGTGACAGCACTTCGGTGTAATGCATTAGTAACGTTGTCAAGATAATGCTCATAACCGAAGTTAGATTTAACACACCGAAACGTTCGCATTTTACCTCCAACAACCGCTGATGAATCACTGCACCCATTCAATATCTTGAATTCCCAAAACTTAACAAACGAATCGAACAATTTTAACTTTAAATGTTTCACGAAAGTACTAATTTGTTTCAAAGGTATACAAAGATTCGATACCTTATCGAAACCACATATTTTCAAGACCAAGTTTGCAAAACAAACACCTGGAGAATTGGACTCCATACAGACACGTGATGCTTTGCCAACAAGGGTGTCACTGTACGTAGCATCATTTAAACGCAGCCAGTACTTAACCACCAAAACAGCTACGTGTAAAATCAAAGGCATCCTACCCAACTCAGCATACACTGCTAGGTTCGTTGCTTTGGTATGGACCCTTAAAACCCGCTTACAAAACTTTAAATGAAGCTTTTCTAAAATAGGAACCATTGAAAATAATTTGTGCTTAAAATCGTTTGAACTAGACAGCTTCCCTAAAGTATAAACACCCCACACTTCGCAACCATACAATAAAACCGGGATCACCGTAGAGGAGAACAACTTTATCATCACCTTTACAGGCATTTTCTCAACCGAGGAGAAACACTTAAAGAGGGAATGATAAGCACGCAAAGCCTTATTATATAGCAATTTCTGAGCAATTTTAAACCCTCCATCACGATGGAAAGGTATACCTAAGTAGGTATATTCCTCAACTTGCTCT
Organism: Actinernus sp. WN-2022; assembly: GCA_030867875.1. Classification (NCBI taxonomy): domain Eukaryota; kingdom Metazoa; phylum Cnidaria; class Anthozoa; order Actiniaria; family Actinernidae; genus Actinernus; species Actinernus sp. WN-2022. Next base: position 11,084,228 of record JAOWCC010000577.1, on the reverse strand, counting down.
AATTCGTTGCTACCAAAGAACCATTTAACACCTGTTAATTTCATACGTTGTGATCTCGTAGCAAAGACCAACACTTTAGACTTTTTCATGTTAACCTTTAACTTCCATCTAGCAGTGTATTTTTCTAGCCTGCCAAGACAGGTTTGAAGACCAGACTCCGATTCTGACAAGATAACCAAGTCATCTGCATACAACAAACAACTTAGCTTGGAATCTCCTAAAGAGACTTGGTTGCATCCAACACTATTAAAAAGCTCAGGTATATCATTTATGAATAAGTTGAAAAGCGATGGACTAAGGTTACATCCCTGTTTCACCCCTATATCCGACTGGAAACTCGGGGTAACCCCTTGACTCAATTTCACAGCCGATTTAACAAATGAGTACATACTAAGTAAGATACGAACGAACGTCTTACTGCACCCGCAATTGATTAATTTGAAAAATAAACCTTCTCTCCAAACGCTATCATAGGCCTTCCTAAAATCGATGAAACACGCAAATAATGGTTTCCGTTTCGATTTATAGTAGTCTATTAAAGTTTTCAGTACTAAAATATGATCCGAAGTTCTAAACTTTTGCCTAAAACCAATCTGGTACCCATTCAATGTATTGTTCTCGTCAGTGCTGATTACGTTCGAACGTTGCGAGGACGTTGCTTGCTTCTGAGTCGTTGTATTGTTGGGAATGTTAATCACTTCTTCATTTAGTAGGGAGAATCTATTAACATGAGAATATATTGAAAGTTCCGGTGTACTTACACGATAGGCAACTAGTTCCTGTAAAAACTAGTGTTGGTCTGCGTCGGGGGGGAACTGGATAAACACTGGTATGTAATCAACTAAAGTCGATTGAGGTATGCTAACCGCCGTGGAAAGCGAGTAGCAGCTGACGTTTCGAGCGTTATCCCTTCGTCAGAGCAAACAATACACTCTGTCTTTTTCATATTCAGCACAAGTTTGTCATGATTAAGGTTACGGATACCTTCAGGGTGCGTTTCCAGTCTAAATTATGTAGCGCCTCGAGGAAACATCGTAGATAAATCATCCATGTATAATTTTAAAGCTTATAAAATTGGCTACAAGAATAAATAAAACGTTTTGAATTCTTTGAAAATCTCGAATTTTCCGCGATCCCGTTTCTCCGATCTAGTGAGATGGCTTTCAGAAGCTCCGACTCCGAAAATATTTTAAAGTTTTAAAATATGTTTGCTTTGTCGCATTTCAGAGGAATCGTATTACAAAAGGGTGTCGGGGAATTTCAAAATTCGATTTAGTTCAAAAGTTATCATGCTCTTCGTGAAAAGGCGAAAACATAGTCCGAGTAGATATGCGAGAAACGCCATCAAGAGCTCGCTTTTTAGAATTTCCAAATTCGCTGACACTATTTTGCAGCTGCGATATCAATTGACATTTTGTAAAAATTTCACACAAATCGAATAAATTCCTCTTGAGTGGGATATATTTTTAAACTCTATTTTGGTTGAAAATCGAAAGCGTAGAAAATAATCGTGCGTGAATCTAAAGCCCCGCCTCTCCAACAATTAGAGAGCTCTTGGCCAATCATTTCTCATCACAGTTCAACTATCTGTCAAGATTTCCCGCCGTGAACACCTAGAGACGCCTCGAATGCCAGCATAGCATAGTTAGTAGAGACACCGATTTGCAGGCATCTGAAACAGCACGGCAATAGCGAGATCGTTTCAAGCGGATTCAGAGTCACCGTGATAAGACTTTCCATCTATTAGCTTTCTTGGCCCGGTTTTCTTGGAAACAAATATTCTCTCGGCTGGCTCCTATCAATTCTCTTTATGTTCAGATGTGGACCACTCGGCACTCTGTCTGAAAGTGAAAATACGAACCCTTGTCGTTGCGAGGACTTCTATTTATTTATCTATTTGGCTCATAGTCGTATGCATTGTTTGGCCTTGTTTTGCTTTTCTTTTATCTTTGTTTTCAAAGCTAAAACTTTTCTCAATAAACAAAAACATGAATTTAATATGCGCTAGCTTTCCCCACACGGTCGTTACGGGTGAGTGAGCACTTGTCATGTGTTTATTGATCTGCTGTCAATCAAACAGAACCTTTTACTTCCGGTTAAAAACTTCCTTTTGGTATTTCTCCGTCAATATAAATATTTTTTTTAACGGAGTTTTTGGTATATGAGACACTACTACTAAAACTACATTTCTGTGCGAAAAAGAATTTTCACCGTCTTTTTCGTTTTGAAGGTATCCGGTAACCTTAAGCCAATGGAACAAATTGACTATAGTTCCAGATTTAGTTTAAGCTCTATTTCTGACGTCTGTGATTGATGAATGAAAGATTACAGTATAATCTGCATACATCATTACCCTCGAAAATTGAATGCATGATTGCAGATCATTAATGTACAAAGTAAAGAGCACTGGACCAAATATAAAGGTACCTACACTATAAGGTACCTACACTATAAGGTACCTACACTATAAAGGTACCTACACTATGAAAAAGGAATGACGACGTAAATCAGTAAAACATGCAAATTATTTGTAGAAGGCTGGTTTGGGCAGCCGCAATATTGTATATCTTCAATATGTATATATTGATCGATAGAGAATTTAGAAACCTAATTGCAAAATTATCCGGCTCCCGGTTAGCTCTGCATGTGGTAGAATGGCTGTCTTGTGGTTCGAATCCACTGCCCGGATTTTGGGCAGGGACGTAGTCGTTGACCTATAGTCGACTTCTTCTTCTAATCTATACGAGGGGGATGTAAAAGAACCTGTTGTACTATTTCGTGATGTATTCTGACAAACACTCATGATTGTATGACAGCACAATGCGCCACTACTGCAGTCTATATGTCAAGACCTCCCTTATGAAGAGCATTCGATTACACTGATACCTAGAGAATTTCCGATATATAAATGAAAAACGTCATTTTCCTTTACTTTAAATCATCTTCCATTAATTTTCATTGTTTTGTGGTGGATCCCTCTTCCTGTACCCAAAGTCTTTCGACTAGCTAGTGTTCACTTCCGCGCCGCTTCTAGTAACAACGCCCGAGGAGAACCTCTGCAACCGAGTGTACCATCCCAGGGATTTTAATTGTCGACTTTCTTCCAGGTGGGTGAAGGAAGGGCATTTCCCGTACTTGCAAGCAGCAAGTCTCCTACCAGATTACATGAAGTTCTCCGAGAAAGACACTCACGCGTTTAGCGCTATGGCTGTGCCTCTGAGACTGGAAGTGTTACGCGATGCGTCCTTCATCGCTAGTTTAATACAACTGCCGGCGTTACCTGAACGGGACTTAACCGTATACACCGCTAGATATATCATGGACTTGAATTTACCGCGTAAGTAATCATATATACATAGGCAACTAGTTCCTGTAAAAACTAGTGTTGGTCTGCGTCGGCGGGGAAGATAAACACTGGTATGTAATCAACTAAAGTCGATTGAGGTATGCTAACCGCCGTGGAAAGCGAGTAGCAGCTGACGTTTCGAGCGCTAGCCCTTCGTCAGAGCAAAAAAGGGAGAGCTTTTTTGCTCTGACGAAGGGCTAGCGCTCGAAACGTCAGCTGCTACTCGCTTTCCACGGCGGTTAGCATACCTCAATCGACTGTAGTTGATTACATACCAGTTAATATATACATAGGCAAGCCTATGGGCGAAGCTCCAATTATGTCTGATCAAGGCCGGTGAAAAGGGAAATAACAGTGGTTAAAATTAGACTTAAGCAAACAAAACTCTTTTTTATTACATTGAAACGGTAGTGATGGCAAAGACTCACAAGGGTTCCGACACCAGATGTAGTTCAAATCCCCTCCCACCCCAAAATATGTTTTTAAGAAAAATACCAGAGTGAGTAAAAGAGAGCAAACTAAAATGATATCCGGGGTAATTAAATAAGGTAAGTAATCATGGACGTGGAAACCCTTCAGTCGAGGACACGCGCCGTCTGACTGAGCTATCACTGGTGGAATTAGAAAAAACGGATTTCAGGTGAAATGGCTTCAAATTTTCTACAGAGATAAAGAACAACACAAAGAACAAGTGAGTGAAGTTTCAAGATCGATTATGTTATTTCTTTATTACGGAAAATCCTATACTTTCATTACAATTTCTAAACCACTCGTAGTGAACTTGGGATACCTGTGCAAATAGTGGAGGCGGGGCGGCACGTGGCCACTCGCTATGTGTCTGATGATCCCCCATTACGAACAGCGTGTAGTGTTCCCTAGTGGTAGAAATAATCAGCGTGATCGAGCCCAGCAACAACAATATTTCTTTACTTCTACAAATATACTACTCATTCCCAGTTAATTGTTTGGAAAATCGATAAATATGAAGTTACGCCAAAGTTGTTCTAAATATCACTACAAAACTGCCACAGTGTTGATTCGTTACAAAGATAGCTATTTTTAAGAGGAATGCATACAATGGGCTTTTGTCACACGGCGGCCATGTTGGCTTGAAACAATAGATTTCCCACGTGTAGCCTCGTACTGAGCAGTTTCAGAACGAGTTCACGCGCGCAAAACAAAGGTTTTTATACTCCTGGGATTAAAGATGGCCGCCGTGTGAATAAGGTCCATTAAAAATTAGCTTGACTTAAATTCCCGGCAAAAAATGTAATGTCTTGAATTCCGAGTTATTCTTTTCCGGGAATGTTCAGGTAATATTGTATATAAGGAGATATTTTCAAAATACAGCAACACAGAGATGTACATTCGTTTCTTTCAGTTCTGCCTTGGCGTTGAGGGATTTCTCGTGGTGTGCAAACTCGCCCGATTTCTGATGATTTTTAGGAGAATTGATCTTCTGATCGTGCGTGCGTAAGATTTACTTCTCGTGTTTTTTTCTGTTCGTTATTTTATAAAAGCAATAAGTCTTTATTCTCTGTTACAAACACTTGGGCTCGTGATTTTCAAGTTTTTCTTTGTTCTCATGTTTGTAACGAATAAAGCTAATAATATACAGGCAACGAGTTCTCGAATTTGATTGGTTGAGAGCAGCTGTATTTATG